>CABFVZ010000041.1:447154-645758 GCA_902151445.1 Timema monikensis
ATTATTATTAGCACCGCGTCTTACTACCCGTTCGGGTTATACGCACTTACGCTAATGTGTAATGGTAGGGTGATTGTGAGATGAAATGGAGGACCTACAGTTTAACGTGGAATCCGAACCACGGTGGAGGCCTGGCATTCCCCACATTCACAAGATGTCTTGTCAGAGGTGAAGGAAGGGTTTGTTAATCAGATAAATCTGTGCCGGGACCGAGGATTGAACCCCGGCCGCCAGCACAGAAGTCTGACACCTTACCCCTAGACCACCAGGTCACCTACTGTGTTGTTCTTTTCACTGTAAAGGCCATATTCTTTTCGTTCCTTTTATATTTTTATATCTACCTCTCCTATACCTTCTTCCAAATTTAATAAAATTACCTCAAAAATCGAAAAGAGGTTTTCCTTAAAGAAATATAACGTTAATAACATGCTACCCGCTTTGATGGCCGCGTTGTCTAACGCGGTATTCTTGCAGCAGGCTAGACTGCCAATGACGGGGAGATAGAGGTGCGAATCTCGGTCGGGTGTACTGAGGGTTTTTTTTCCAAAATGGCTGTCCATTCTCCCTCCACGCAAATACGGGGACACTTCCTATTAATATAACCTTCCTTTACCCTAAAACTATTAGCGTAATTAGTACATAAGAATGTAACCCGAATGGGTAGTAAGACGCGGTGCTAAAAAAATAACATGGTTGTCAGATAAATTCTGCATCTTTTACGTAAGGGTTGAAACAATAAGTAATGTGTATTGTGGAAAAGGTGTTTGCTTCTTCATTGAAAGATGATTCAAATGTATAAAACTTTATTACAATATTTTTCGTATACAAAATTATGCTAATTATTATACTGATAATTTATTTCACAAACATAATGTTACTACCCTTTAAATTAAGAGAGGTAGCCTTCATTTACACTTTACACTGTAAAGTAGCAAGCTAACCTTGCATAAGATAGGGCCATAGTCTAATCAGTCAAGGTAAGACTGCTACCTTGCTTGGTTCCACTATGGTGTAGCTTATAAGATGGTATTGTCTAATCAGTCAAGGTAAGACTGCTACCTTGCTTGGTTCCACTATGGTGTAGCTTATATGATGGTATAGTTTAATCAGTCAAGGTAAGACTGCTACCTTGCTTGGTTCCATTATGGTGTAGCTTATAAGATGGTATTGTCTAATCAATCAAGGTAAGACTGCTACCTTGCTTGGTTCCACTATGGTGTAGCTTATAAGATGGTATTGTCTAATCAGTCAAGGTAAGACTGCTACCTTGCTTGGTTCCACTATGGTGTAGCTTATAAGATGGTATTGTCTAATCAGTCAAGGCAAGACTGCTACCTTGCTTGGTTCCACTATGGTGTGGCTTATAAGATAAGGACAGAGTATAACCAGTCAAGGTAAGACTGCTTGCTATCGTTGTCTCTCAGGATAGACGGAATATACAGGCAGATTCTTATAAGAAACATATAAGACTAGATAAGTTTTTTGTTATCCTTCCGACTAGATTACTCACGTATGTAACCTTAAATTTAGAAACTAGTTTATAAAAATTATGATTGGGTCAGTCAGTTCCAGAACTCAAACGGACTGGAGAAAGGAGCTCAGTTCGGGATTCACCAGTAACAATTTGAGGTGATCGTGAACTGGACCGTGAAGATGATCACGGCACACGAACTCAGTAGTCCATGTTCCTCTGGAGAGGTTGGGGTGAAGATCCAGTTAATAATGTGAGGTGATCGTGAACTGGACCGTGAAGACGATCACAACACACGATCTCAGTCCATGTTCCTCTGGAGAGGTTGGGGTGAAGCTCCAGTAAATAATGTGAAGTGATCGTGAACTGGACCGTGAAGACGATCACAACACACGATCTCAGTAGTCCACGTCCCCCAGCAGAGGGTGGGGCAGTTCCCGGTAGTCCTGGTCCGTCCACTCCTCCTCGGCCGGATGGTTGGTGGAGCCCGGGGTGAGGGTGGTGAGCACGGGACGACCGTCAAGTCCCACGCTCAGATACTTGAGCAGCTCTCCTGACATGGGTACCAGGCGCGGAGGGGCGTTTTGAGAGAGGGGGACATCCTCGCTCTTCAGAAGCAACAGGCTCTTGCCGAAACGGAAGTTCTGCAAATAAAATTGAGACAGGCTATAAAATTGACCACAGTTGGTGCTGAACGCTGTACCTCAGGCAAACAGTGGTGAAGATCTAGTGATTACTAAAAGTGTCAAGGTCACGCTGTACCTCAGGCAAACAGTGGTGGTGAAGATCTAGTGATTACTAACAGTGTCAAGGTCACGCTGTACCTCAGAGCAAACAGTGGTGGTGAAGACCTAGTGATTACTAACAGTGTCAAGGTCACGCTGTACCTCAGGCAAACAGTGGTGGTGAAGACCTAGTGATTACTAACAGTGTCAAGGTCACGCTGTACCTCAGGCAAACAGTGGTGGTGAAGACCTAGTGATTACTAACAGTGTCAAGGTCACGTTGTACCTCAGGCAAACAGTGGTGGTGAAGACCTAGTGATTACTAACAGTGTCAAGGTCACGCTGTACCTCAGGCAAACAGTGGTGGTGAAGACAGTAGTAGTTGTTGGTTCCATCATTGTGACACCAGGTGCCGTCTGGGAAGTAAGGATCCACTCCAAGGTCGTTCAGCTCAAGACGAGGCGTGTAGTAAGTGCCAGTGTCCTTGCGACGACAGAACACCGCGCACCCCATCCACAGCCGAGCTGCGTTCACAAACACAATTAGTGTTTATTAACACGAAAATAAACAAGAAGTTCACTGGATATTTAATTTCGCCATGTCTTACCAACCATTCGGACTATACGCGAATGAAGTAATAACAATGTGTTAGGGATGATGAAGATTGCATTTAGAAGTGTATTCTCACTTGCGTGGAGGAGGAGGGTAAAACTATTTAGGAAATAAACCCCTCAGTAGAAACACAGATTCAGGTAAAATATTTTTCTGAACAAGTATATTAGCATATCGCTACAAGTCCATATGATTCTTGAGGTGTCCGCCTAGCGTATCGCTAAGATGCTTTGCACCCGTTCAGACATACCACGTTATTTAACAAGTGAACTGTTATTTTAAAATAGTGTTCTCTACAATATTTAGGTGAAAGCTATCAACATTTTCCTGTAGGATTGAAAACCTTCTATTATAAGTAAATGTAGTAAATTTTAAACATTTCATAACAAGTTGAAAATGTATCTCATTTTCAAGGAAGTTTCACTCAAAATGTTCCCGGCAAGGGCGTTGAAAGCTAATTTTTCTAAGGGTGATCCACTAGAAATCTTACTATACTTTTAGCCGATAAAAGTTTCTATACATGTATTATATTAAGCCCTTAGGGGTACGGGCCCCACGAGTTCCCACCATTATTACGCCATTGGTTGATATCGAAGTAAATTGTTAGAAACATTGATCTAGCCTCCCTCAAACCAATAATAACTACTGAACAGAATCACAAAAGAAAATTATAATATAATTGAGGACTGTTTTAATGGTTTTGAAGCTTCAGAACTGACACATACAGCAAGGTGAGGGTCACAACAGAAAATTATAAGATAGTTGAGGACTGTTTTAGTGGTTTTGAAGCTTCAGAACTGACACATACAGCAAGGTGAGGGTCACAACAGAAAATTATAAGATAGTTGAGGACTGTTTTAGTGGTTTTGAAGCTTCAGAACTGACACATACAGCAAGGTGAGGGTCACAACAGAAAATTATAAGATAGTTGAGGACTGTTTTAGTGGTTTTGAAGCTTCAGAACTGTCATTACCATAGTAAATACAGCAATGTGAGGATATTTCCCTCCACTAACTAAAGAGGCAACATTTCAAGCTATCGTAACGGTAATGTTTGGTCGTGAAGGTTGTAAATATAGGAACTTAACATAACAATACTCCCTGCCTCAAAAACCTCCTACGATCGGGAACGAATCCCAAACCTGCAGAGTCAGGCCACCACCTATCCTGTGAGTAAGTTGTGACGTCACCCACCTTCCTCGTGTGGGGCCTGCAAGCCTGCACCTCCTGGGTCCAACTCTGGTAGCAGCTTGCTGAACTGTCCGCAGGCCGTTGTGCCGTACTGGGCTGCTGTGCGCCTCTTGGCTTTCTTGCACAGCTACCAGCAACAAACAATGAGCTAATGTTACCGTTACTGGGCTGCTGTGCGCCTCTTGGCTTTCTTGCACAGCTACCAGCAACAAACAATGAGCTAGTGTTACCGTTACTGGGCTGCTGTGCGCCTCTTGGCTTTCTTGCACAGCTACCAGCAACAAACAATGAGCTAGTGTTACCGTTACTGGGCTGCTGTGCGCCTCTTGGCTTTCTTGCACAGCTACCAGCAACAAACAATGAGCTAGTGTTACCGTTACTGGGCTGCTGTGCGCCTCTTGGCTTTCTTGCACAGCTACCAGCAACAAACAATGAGCTAGTGTTACCGTTACTGGGCTGCTGTGCGCCTCTTGGCTTTCTTGCACAGCTACCAGCAACAAACAATGAGCTAGTGTTACCGTTACTGGGCTGCTGTGCGCCTCTTGGCTTTCTTGCACAGCTACCAGCAACAAACAATGAGCTAGTGTTACCGTTACTGGGCTGCTGTGCGCCTCTTGGCTTTCTTGCACAGCTACCAGCAACAAACAATGAGCTAGTGTTACCGTTACTGGGCTGCTGTGCGCCTCTTGGCTTTCTTGCACAGCTACCAGCAACAAACAATGAGCTAGTGTTACCGTTACTGGGCTGCTGTGCGCCTCTTGGCTTTCTTGCACAGCTACCAGCAACAAACAATGAGCTAGTGTTACCGTTACTGGGCTGCTGTGCGCCTCTTGGCTTTCTTGCACAGCTACCAGCAACAAACAATGAGCTAGTGTTACCGTTACTGGGCTGCTGTGCGCCTCTTGGCTTTCTTGCACAGCTACCAGCAACAAACAATGAGCTAGTGTTACCGTTACTGGGCTGCTGTGCGCCTCTTGGCTTTCTTGCACAGCTACCAACAACAAACAATGAGCTAGTGTTACCGTTACTGGGCTGCTGTGCGCCTCTTGGCTTTCTTGCACAGCTACCAGCAACAAACAATGAGCTAGTGTTACCGTTACTGGGCTGCTGTGCGCCTCTTGGCTTTCTTGCACAGCTACCAACAACAAACAATGAGCTAGTGTTACCGTTACTGGGCCGCTGTGCGCCTCTTGGCTTTCTTGCACAGCTACCGACAACAAACAATGAGCTAATGTTACCGTTACTGGGCTGCTGTGCGCCTCTTGGCTTTCTTGCACAGCTACCGGCAATAAACAATTAGATCCCTCACTACGTTATGTGGAGTGATCTATTACCACACGACTGACACACCAACTTTACCTAAGTCACTTAACACCCAAACCAAGAATAAAAATATCCATGAAGGACTAATCAATAAATCAATCAATTTTGCTCATAGTGAATTATGGTACCAGAAACGCGGAAGGGTTTCTTCTCCTTCTTTCATAAATTATTATTTAATCTTTATTTAAGGGGAGAAGATTTTTTCTTTTTTAAAATATATTAGTATTTAATTCAGTAAAATTAATAAACATTTTGAACTTATTTTTCAATGTTTCATAACATAAATTGAACATATAACTTATTAGTTAGTTTAAAGGAGTATTATATTTTTAATATGAATGGATCTAGAAGAGAAATAAAAAAATCTGTCCTGTAATAATGTAGGGATTATACAGGAATGTTAATAAATCTATAATAGCAGTGAACACCAAATAACTTTGAATTACCTTTTCTGTTTAACCTCATGGGCCGAACAAGACACTAACTAATAGAAATGTGTAGTTATATTTTTGATAGACGGGAAATGAGGATGTACTCCTTACAATATTATACCTTGTCGTCCTTACAAAGGACCTTGTCGAAACTGGGTCCCTCACATCCTTCCTCGGTGTTCACTGGTTTGGGGTTGTCACACGTCCGTCTCCTAGACTGGAACCCTTTATTACATACAATACTTGATTCGCTTAAACATATTCAAAAGTGTATTCGAGTCATATAGGGTTGCATTACTGCAAGAGACCTCGGCTGGAAAAAATCAAGTTCTTAAATATATATATATTTTTTTCAATTTGTGTGAAAAAATAAAATCAATGACTTATGAGGTTAAAAGGTCATTTATTTACCAACGACATAATAATCAAAATATAATCAAAGAAAATGAGTTAGCTCAGAAAAATAAAATAACGTAAAATAATACTTAATTAAAAATTGTATTTTTAAAATAAAAACAAAAAATGAAAAAGAAACAACCTCATTGAAACATACCGAATAGGGACTATGGAAATTGTTACAAGAAAAATAAACTGTTCCTTATTGACCCTCAAAACCCGTTTCGGTGGTTGAATGGTCTGGGGCCTAGTTTTAGGAATAGACTGGACTGCCTATGACGGGGATATCAGGTTTCGAATCTCCGTCTGGTGTAATTTGGGCGGTTTTTCTCTTAATGGTTTTCCATCCTCTCTCCATAACAATGTGGGTACATTTACTCTAAAATCAACCTTCCTTATTCCTAACTGACTATCGTAATTAGTACAGTTGCATAAAGTCCAAATGAGTAGTAATATGCAGTGATTTTTGAGCCATAGAATGCGGTAGTGAAGTTTGTCGCTATGAAGTTGGGTACACAGTATAGAGTGTGAGATGAGTTGTTACCTTTGGACTTGAGGGTGCAGCCTGAGGAACACTCCCCAAGTTGCCACTTGCTCCAACCTCCTTTGACCACTTTGACTGGCTTCTTGTTCTTCATGGGGACACATATCCCTCCCTGACACCACTGACACACAGACAACACAGTCATTTCTGAGGTGGTTGCAATCAATGCGACTCAGGGCTAGACCACACTTACGACCAGCACGCAATATCCTGTTATACACGGGTGTGGCCATACTACACGACCGCTCTCATGTAAACATACGTTGCTTTGGAATCCTGGTGGAGAGTATGGCCATGCCCTTAGTTAAACGTTGTATAGCTACACAATATTGCTTACTTGAGGAGTGCGAAGATCACCTTTAAATGAGAGGTGAAGCTTAAAACACGTGAAGCAAAGTCGGATCCGAAGTCGAAGATAAGGTTTTTATTGTTTGTCACATAAAACTACATTTAATTTTTAAACTACCCATTAAGTGCATTTTGGTAAAGAGAAAGGTTTAGAGAAAACCAAATAAAGCCCACTATATTATTTCATGCTGACATAATTAAATTTATCTCTGCTTATGATGTCATAATAATCACTAGTTTGTGTTAAAATATTGTCTAGATGTTGTTGTACAAATAATTATAACGTTGACATATGTTATATTTAGTGAGATATTTTAAATTTGTTCAAAGTATATTTAAGTTTTTTTCTTCCTTAGAAATATTTCGAAGACTCGAAGACTAATTAATGTAGGTGTTAAAATCGAAGCGAAGAACATTTGGATCTTCGAACCTCGACATTTCAAAGTTTCGCACACCCGTTCAAGAAGGGTGTACTCTACCTACATGTCCATTTTCTACGATGTGCCTCAATAAAATGACTTCAACTGTAGGAATGTATGCGGTAACCCAACTAAAAATTTATATTTTCTGAAAGATAGGACTCAGATATACATAATGTATACAAAATTCAGCCTCGATTGAACTACATCTTGAAGTCAAGAGATTTAAAATAAGTTTTACCTGTTCAATTATCCGTTGTTCTGTATGTTTGTATGTAAACACTCTACAGGCCGGAAATTGCAAAACGTCGAGACCAATCTTTTGGCATTCACTTCGTATCAGGATGAAATTTAGTTGAAATTCATCTCAATTTAATAAACAAAGGTAGGATTTTTCTTCAAAAACATAGTTTTAAACAACAACAAATAAAGCAACAAATGCGGTGTGAACTTTTTGTTTTTCCAAGTATTTCCTACATATAATATAAGATCGTATCTTACCTTTCCAGTTCCACAGCTGGTCCCCTCTAGGGCCGGACCTGCGAAGTAGAATCCTGACCGATGAGGAGTCCTGCATTTCAGGTTCTCACATATGTCCTACACATAAATGTAAACGTTTCAACCTTGTTAAATTCATACAATTGAAAATATACGTCTGGAGCAATGCAGAAATGATTGAGTTAACTTTTTAGTTTCTTTAGACCACTCGGAGAGAGAAGTACTGTGATCGTCAAAAACTCTAATTCGAGATTTTGATAAATGTTGACCTTTCATGATCCATAAAATTAAGGGTAGTTTACTGAAGGGCAAAACGAGATAAACTCGATTTTATAAAAATCCGCTCTAAAGAGTTTGATTACATTTAGTATATTATAGGAATTGTTTAACATTACAAATAAAAAGGATATTCTCATTTTATCATAAATATGAATTTAAGGGTACGTAACACGAGTAGAAAATTTCTAATTTGATCATATTTGCGCAACTATTTAAGATTCAAAAAAAACTTATCACTCTAAGGTTGTAGCATGTACTATTAACAATAGAAACCTTTTATTTGAAATATGTTTTATAAAATCAATAGTTAATAAATTATAAACAAACATATATATTTTTAATGGCGCACTTAGAAATTGAAATTATTACGCTCTTTGGTGGACAGATATCTTTCTTTTCTCAATATTTCTGTAGCATTGTGTCATATTTAATTTATACTCTTAGGTAACCGGCCCCTTGGTATAGTGGTTGGTGCACCTGGCTACGAACCTAGTGGTCCCGGGTTGGATTCCCGGCTGGTACCATGGGTATTTTTCCCGAGAGGAGGATTATCTAAATGGTCACCAGGCTTTGGTTAATTAGACTTAAGTTAAATTAACATCACTTCTGGCTCCACACCTCCATAATCACTATCACATCTCATGACGTGTACGACGTGTGGACAACCTCCTATGGAGCACCCTGAGCAACGTTCAATGCCAACAGAGCGGATAATATTCTACACATAAGGCGACCAAACTAGATACTATATTTCTCCCTGTTAAAGATGCCATACGCAAAACAAACCTATATATATGCTCTTTGGCGAAGTGTTTCTACAATGTAGATCATTTCATTTTGCAAATCTTATGAGTTAATAGTAAATTAATTAATTTCAAGATACACTAATTAGAAAGTCTGTGCGGTGCACTGTACCATTTATTTTCATATGACTTGTAGATTAAATTTAATTAGCATAATAATAGTGTTATTCGTTTGGTATGAAATGATCTTCATTTACTAATTTAAAGTGAAAATTGGTTCATATTGCGTCCTCCCTTTCCTCAGTAATTAAGAGATAACTACTCGTGTGGTTTAGCGGTTGTTTCCATCACTATGTTATTCAACGTGTTATTTTTAAACTCATGGCCAAATCATCATGTGACTTACAAACTAATGTTTACCCTATTATGAAGAAGTAAACAACCCTCTTTAGCCTTCTTTTACTGGTTAGATCTGTCAAGAACAAATCTACTGTAGAGTTCTTACTATCAGTTACATAAAAATGTATTCACATAATCACTAAAATTATATATTCATACTGTCAACTCATACATACATACATACAGTTTGTAATCTAGGGATTACGATCAGTTAATGTTCACGTGACGTAATATCAACTTTCTCCATGTGTTTTAAATGCAATCCATCACGATGCACTTAACGTTACGTTGACATAACGTTCACTTAACGTAAGACCTTGTCACACTTTATTCTGTAGCTCCAGTGAACCTCTAATGTAAATACTTGAAGTCTAAAAAAAAAAAACTTGATTGCTGTAGTTCCATTTTAATTAACAATTTGTTTTCAGAACCCAATGTCACTGTTTTTCTTGAATTTTTACGTTACGTGAATGATAAGTAGGTTATTCTGATCTCGGCATGAGATCTAGCATTATTCACAAGTGAGTACTGAGTATCTAACTATAAACAAACAAACCCAACAAAGAGGAAACAATATTTTACACATCAAGCCAACCATTTTAGAATCTTGCCCCTTCGTTTTGTTTCAAATGAGTGTGTGAATCGAGTCATCTGCAGAAAGTATTATTAGCATCGTTGTTGTTCTACCTAAAGAACCGGTTGCTAATGAGATAGTATGCACTAGAGTCTCCCAAACTATCGTGCTAGTACCCCAAGGGGTAAGCGATGAATTTCAGTGGGTACCTCTTAGGTTTTAGTAGTCATTAAATATGTTTTTTAATGACGGTAGGTACGATAAAATAAGTTACCACAGAGTTTTACTTGATATCAAGGAGGTAATACGACTTTTTCCCCTTTATATAATGGCTTTGCTTATAACTATTACAATTCCGTTTATAAGCCCAATTTTTATATGAAGGGCCTTATCTGAGAGCACGTATTTATACGTCAATTCATGTGATCTGCAGATGTCACTCTTGATATATATTAATAATAGCTATAAAATGAACATTATGAATGCTATTTCCTAGAAGGCCCTTGCTATGACAATGTGATGCTATGTGAGAGAGTGTCTTGCCTGCAGCTTGTCCGGGTACAGAAGCTCTGCGTCCCTGTCTCTCAAGAGCAGCTCACACTGTCTCTTAGCTCCCCACTGCTGACCAGGCTCATCAAGGTATCTGGACTGGTCCATGTCAGCAGGAGGAATGGCTGGAGAATCGTCCAGACACTTGGCCCAACTGGAGGGACAAACACAACACCTCGTTTACTGACAGGAATAACTTTACACTTGGCCCAACTGGAGGGACAAACACAACACCTCGTTTACTGACAGGACTAGCTTTACACTTGGCCCAACTGGAGGGACAAACACAACACCTCGTTTACTGACAGGACTAGCTTTACACTTGGCCCAACTGGAGGGACAAACACAACATCTCTTTTACTGACAGGAATAGCTTTACACTTGGCCCAACTGGAGGGACAAACACAACACCTCGTTTACTGACAGGACTAGCCTTACTTTGGAATTGAAGTAAGGCTATTCCTGTCAGTAAACGAGGTGTTGTGTTTGTCCCCCCTCCCCCCTCAATTGAACCCGAACGAGTAGTGATATATATCACTACCCTCACTACCCGTTCGGGATATACGCTTACGTACTAATTATGCTAATATGATAGAGATGATCAACGTTGAAGTTATAAGACGTGTACACACATCTGCGTGGAGAGAGAGTTAAAAAACATTTAGGGAAAACCACCATCAGTAGACTTACACCCAACCGGGATTCAAACCCTGACCTCCCTGTTATCGGCAAGTCTACTGCAAGAGTGATACCTTGAACCACTCGGCCCCCGAAGTGGGCATATAAATAATATTTATTAAAAATCAGTTAATTATTTCCTCTGCTTCGGTGGTCGAATGGTCATAAAGCGTCACCTTTGCAATATACTGAATATCCGTGAACGGAGAGATTTGGATTTGAACCCTGGCCGGGTGTAGCTGGAATTGATCTTAAACCTAACTTAAGCCAAATTAACTAAACCTTGGTGACCGTTGGAATAATTCCGCTTTCGGGAAAAATGCCCATGGTACCAGGTATTCATGGTACGAGGAATTGAGCTCGGGACCCCTAAGTTGGTAGTCAAGTGTATTGACCACTATACCACGGGGTTGGGTAGCACACTAGTGTAATTATTACGTATTTGTACTAACCTAACGAGTAGTTAGACGCTGTGATACAACAAACTTACCTCAACTTGTTCATGACCTGTGCACTGCACGTTGACCACTGTGTCTCTCCGTTCGTCCCTCTTGACGGAGACATTATGTACCCGTCTTTGGGACAGTTGTTCTGACTCCCATCGTGATGCATGCCAAGACTGGAACATCGGTCATCTCACTTTACCATTTTGAGCTTTTGGTGTTTGATTTTAATAAAAACGTATACTTCTTCCCTCCACACCACGACGAGAACTTTAAAACACTTGAAGTGAATAATTAAGTACAATTTCAAATATAATCGTAATGTAGTGAAAAATATAAGCACATGAAAAAAGGCAACAAAGACAACAAATAACAACAATAGAGTAAGTTTATTTACATGAACATTTGTCGACAGCACAAAGGCGTGCCGACCTACCTTTAAACAAAGATAAAGTGTAATAAGGGATTTGTTTGTCACAACACTACCGCTCAACCAGATCACAATTTACACTTTCGGTTAATTCATCCCAAACATTTTCCAATTGTTGATGAAGAGTTGTTTATTTAAACTTTTAGCAAGCAGACGTTACCTATTTTTTAGTAGGAATATGCCCCAACAAAAATAAAATCCTTCCTAGGACTATTTTTTGCAAATGAAATTATACTTTACTTCAATATGCTTGGTCTTCTGTTGAAACACCGGATTTTTCACCAGATCTATCGCTCTGGCATTGTCTATTTAAAGCTTTGTAGTCTTCTTGATAGAGGTTATTTATTTCACTAAGCGTTAAACCCATAAGTGCTCCTTGGTAGACTCGCTTGCAGCAATATAATCCGCTTCGGTAGTGTAAAGAGCAATTGTTGACTGCTTTTGCTGAACCATATTATTGCTGCTTTAGAGTACTGTGTGATCCTAGAACAGAATTTCAAAATTGCTGGTGCCCTAAAGGTAATTCAGCAGTTGCTTAGCAGCCTTGAAGTCAGACTTCTTAGGAAAATCCAAGACTTTTGAGACTACACCTATAAAGTAAGCAATACCAGGCCTTGTTACTATTACAAGACATATGAAACTCCCAACTGCTACTCGGAATGGAACATCCGTATCCAATATTTCTTCTTCATCATCACATGTGCTATAAGTTCTTTCGCAGGGTGGATTAGATCTCTCCATTTTCAAAACCTTTCTGGCATACCCCTACTGACAGATTAAAATAGACCCATTTTCCAGTTTTATTATTTGGATGCCTAGAAATCTCTCAAAGGAGCCTATGATAGTTTTAAATTCCTCCTTTAGCTGGTCAAGAAATGGCTTGATCAGAGCACCGTATTCCACGATAAGTCCGTCAACGACATAGATGACAACCAAAAGCCTTTTTCCATCATCCTCTTTGACAAAGAAACAAGGATTTTCTTGGTTGCACTTCATTTCTTGGCTCTCCATGAATAATACAAAACGCCCTTTGCAGCATCTTGGTAATTGCTTCAAACCATAGAGATTGCGCTGAAGTTTGCAAACCTGACCCGTGCCATCATCAAAGCAATAAGTCTGTTTCATGAAGACCTCTTCCTATAAACCTCCATTTAGAAAGACTGTTTTTATATCAAACTGCTTTATCTTCGAAGATTCAGAAGTTACAACCATTAGAAGAGACCGCATGGGGTCAAAATGTGCAACAAGACTAAATTTCTCATAAAAATCTGCTCGTAATTATAGGACCAAAGCCTTATGTAACAATTGTAGCGATAAACTGCCTCATTGGGTTTCAATTTGACTTTGAGAGCCCAGTGGTTATAGGTGATCTTGTTTTTAGGTAAATCTACCAGAGTCCGAGTGTTACTCGCATATAGAGACTCCATCTTTCAGCGAAAAGTAAATAATTTTTCAAATGTGAATGAGTTTTCACAGGACACAAACTTTGACGAATACCTGAAGGTAGATCAACCAATGGTTAAGAATCATCATCATCATCATCATCATCATCATGTGTAAAAGTATTGTCCTCTTGATCCAAACTTTGCTGATATTCTAAAGACAATTTGTCCCCTGTCGGATTAACAACATATTCTTCCTTTTCAGGTAATATCAGGTTCAATGCAACTGAGAATCCATTAAAGGGCTTGGAGCGTGTTTAATATGTATTGGAGTTCATCTCTAATTTACGAAGTGGTTTTTCATCTTAGAAGATAACATCTCGAGATAATATTATTTTATTTTTCCTAGAATCCCACACACGGTAGCCTTTGAGATTACCAGCATATCCAACAAACATACCTGGAACGCTCTTCCTATCCCACTTTTATCTAGCGTGTTTTGGGACGTGTGCATAACACCTAGACCCAAAAATTATTAGATTGATTAATTTTAGATTTAGAGCACCCTGACCATAGTTCTAGAGATGTTTTAGAACCTCAGAGCGTTGGACCAGTTCGATTCAGTATGAAAGCAGTTTCTGCCCACAGCTTGATAGGAAAGGCTTTTGTTTGACATATGGAGCGTGCACTCTACACAAGCGTGCAATTCTCATGTTCACTGTTGAACGGCATTATACTATTATAAGCTATGCCAAGTTTCTGTAGCCACAAACTGATTGTTAAACTCACCACCTCCATAACAAATAAGTTATTTTTTGTAGTGAAACATTAGTTTTACTTCAGTTATGAAGATCTCCATGCAGTAACGATCTCAGATTTCTTCTTCAAGAAGAATATAGTTTAATGTTTTTAAAAATTATCTATAAAACATACGAAAAATCGGAAGCCTACAGTTATTTCTTCTTTCTGCATAGGGCCAAATAAATCTGTATGAATCCAGTCACCACATGTTGTAGGACAGTTTATCCTTGATTTTAATGGCTCTCAATGCTGTTTGCCATAAACACACCCTTCATAGACTATTAATTAAGAATCACATTGAGGCCAACATTTGTCAGAATTTTTCTCAAATGTCGTTTATTTTGGTGGTACAGCCTTTCATGACAAAGCTGCAACGTTTCAGTTTCTGAGGCTACATAAACCTCTGCAGCTTTTTCAGAGAGACGCAATCTCATGTTTAGAGCATAAAGGCTAAAGAAAATCCTTCTTCTCACAAATTTTACGACAGCGTTTTCAACGAAATGACAATTTCTCATATTAACCTTGAACTCTCAATTTTTGTCAATATTTTTTGATACTGAAAATAATTTTCAGCTAATTTTTGGCACGTGACAGACGTCCTGCAAATGATTAGTGAGCCATTTGTAATTTATTTTAATTTCAGCAATTACCATTCCTTTGACAGTTGCTTGAATATATTCACTATTCCCCACTTGAAAACATCTGGGTAAATCAAAACTCTCGAAAGTTACAAAATAATCTTTATTATGGGTCATGTGCTGACGCACCAGTATCAGCAATCCAATCAAAGTGACTTTTAACACAAAATATATTTTCACTCATAAAAGCATCCCCTATATGTTTATACAATTTAGAATTTTCACCATATTTTACAACTTTAAAATGGTCTTTGGAAAGGTGTCCGGGCTTATTAAATTTTAAAATATTTTTGGAAGGCAAAGGGTAAACACCACTCTTCATGAACTTCCCTATTATATGAGCTTTCTACCAGATGGTGCAGACAGCACTAACCAGCCAAAGGGTTAAAGTCATGATCAGCTCCGGATGGAGATTAATCACATAAAACTAACCTTCAGCGTGTTGAATTAACAAGAAAATATTTATTTTACATACAATTTATATATTTATAAAACAATTGTAATATTTCTGTCAAAACTATTTTTTTAATCTAAATTTATTGGCGAATCTTTTTTATTTTAAAGTTGTTGGATAAAAATGTTTATGGTTCAACTTAATTTAAATTAAATTCACTCAAAAGCACTTGAAACTCTTTTTTTTTTAACGTTTTAAATCTGAAAGCTTACTCCATATATCGTGGATATATTTGATTTGCCAAACATTAATGTCCTGCAGCTAAGTAATGTGAACATAGGTGTCTTTAGTGGGGGGAGGGGAAGGGGGAGACGGTGGCCACGCTTTTAATTTAAACGGAAATTGGATTCGTCATTTTCCTCCCACTCCAACAATTAATATCTGGCTACACATAGGATGATGTGTATTTGAATTGATGTGATAAATTAATTGTATTCAGCTGAGACCTAGGTAGGCCTACATACTACTCGTCTGTAACCAAACCAGACCAAGGCGCATTAGACCTACTTGTGTCCTATCTCATGGGCGAGAATGTACACGGATGTGAACCCTGCTGACGGGTAGGGCTTGCCGAACACGTTTGTTGTCCCCAGTTCTGCGATGACGCAGGCGTATTTATCCATGCAGACTCCTCCGACTGTGGCCAGGCCTGAAATGCAGACGTATAGTCTCAGTTACATAGAGTGAATTTTGTTGACAGTGGACAGATTGTAGGCTAATAGGTAGCTAGATCGTAGTGGCAGCGCTCAATCTGCTAGAGTTAGCTTCCCTCACTTTCCCTCCCCGCATATATTTCAAGCTCCTTGGAACCTTAACTACTGATAATACTGCTTAACTTCCTCAAGAACTTTATCCCTTCATGTATTTCAAGCTCCTTGGGACCTTAACTACTGATAATACTGCTTAACTTTCTCAAGAACTTTATCCCTTCATGTATTTCAAGCTCCTTGGGACCTTAACTACTAATGATATTGCTTAACTTTCTCAAGAACATTATCCCTCCATATATTTCAAGCTCCTTGGGACGTTAACTACTGATGATATTGCTTAACTAATTTCAAGTTTCTTGGCACCTTAACTACTGATGATACTGCTTAACTTTCTCAAGAACATTATCCCTCCATATATTTCAAGTTTCTTGGGACGTTAACTACTGATGATATTGCTTAACTTTCTCAAGAACATTATCCCTCCATATATTTCAAGCTCCTTGGGACGTTAACTACTGATGATATTGCTTAACTTTCTCAAGAACATTATCCCTCCATATATTTCAAGTTTCTTGGCACCTTAACTACTGATGATATTGCTTAACTTTCTCAAGAACATTATCCCTCCATATATTTCAAGTTTCTTGGCACCTTAACTACTGATGATATTGCTTAACTTTCTCAAGAACATTATCCCTCCATATATTTCAAGTTTCTTGGCACCTTAACTACTGATGATACTGCTTAATTTTCTCAAGAACATCATCTCTATCTTTCTCTCTCTCTCTCTCTCTCTCTCTCTCTATATATATATTTTTTTTCCTTGACTAAAACAGAGCAAGATTCACTTTCTCAAAAAACTCATCCTTTCAAAAAAATATTCATAACTGTATTTGTATGTAGTAGTTGGAACATTGTCCGTTAGGTTTCACTCAGATCGGAATAATACAGCTCACCCATAGTGACACCGCTCTTCTTTCCACCTTCGTAAGCGAAGAAGTCCAACCTGATAAAATAACAATATTTTTATTATGGTTTTATTGCAATGCATACAACTTAACAATGCAACCGCTTTAATATATTTGCTGTAAACACAGTCAAACGGGCCAGTTATACAAATCTTGCAATGATTTAGTTTATTCTAGAGCTAACATTAACATTTAAGAAATAATATTTGCTATCACGTAACTTAGAAACAAAATTAATAATTCATAACATTAATTAATATACAATTGAATCTAATGTATTACTATACAGTCCGATTTGATAAGAAAGAATTTGTTGACAATTATTAGTCACTAAATCAATTTACATCTATTTATACGTCAAGCCATGCATTATCAAAATTGACCGCAAAAATAAAATGTTTATGTTTTCTAAAAATTTCTTTCTTGCAAAATCCTACTATTTATTCCATGCACTGTCTACTCAACCCTTCAATGTTTTAATGGATGAAAAAGTATATATTGCTTTCAATAAACGATGCAATTATATTAATCTAAGGGTATTTCTTCGATTCTCAACTAAAATATAATAAATTAAACGTAAGGCTAGGAGCAGAAGAAAGACTAAACAGTTTAGTTGTATTGTAAAGTGAATGATGTCATATGGGAGTGCGTACAAGACGAGAGTTGGCCGCAGCCTAACTCCAACTATCTTTGACCCTTCAAAAGTGGACTGGAGTTACACATCAGAGCTCGCACTTATCGACTAACCAGTTGGATGGTCTACTCACGCGTACTCACATCCTTTGAACACAATTATTGGGCACAAACTCTTAACTCGCATTAAATCTTAGTAACTCCAGTATCAGGTGACGTTAGGAAAGATGAAACGTAGCTATTTAATGTGAATCTACCTGAGATTCTGGTGTGAATAACTTTTGGGATAAACTAGGCACTTCCGAGTTCTTCTCGTTTTACAAAATCTAATTAGCTAGGCACAAATAACCCCAGTTTCCTCCAAGTCAATTTTAAATAACCTATATATGCCAACTTGAGCTGTCTCCATCCTGGAGCGAGTAGCCAACTGTTGGCTATCGGGTGCGATACCAGCCCAACTAAAACTGTATGTTCGGTGTGCGCATGATTCTAAACAAGGGGCCATCCTTAAATCACGTAAGGCTTTATTGAATAATGATTTTCAACCCCCACTTAATCTCTTGTAAGATTTTCCATCCTCCCCCTCTATCTTACGTAATTTCTTACGATTTGATAAATTAAATTATTTTAATAGTTTATTTGGAGACATAAGGATTGGTAATAAAGCGAATGATATAAAAAATTTAAATACTTTAATAGGGTAAGTAAATTAAAATATAAGTGAAATTGTATCGTATTTAAGAACGGCCCCTAAACAGTTGTGAAACTTGAAATCGTTCATCTAAGCTTAACCTTAAATGTATTTTATTCCATTTAAATACTCGCTACACTAAGAGCCTGGGGTCTAATCAGTGCTGGATTAACACAGTACCAAAAGTAGCATATGCTACGGGCCTCACTCTTTACAGGGCCCCACGTTTTTGAAGGCCCTCAATATAAAATAAAAAATTAAATAAATGAATTGAAAAGAAAAAGAGATTCTTAT
This sequence comes from Timema monikensis, assembly GCA_902151445.1. Classification (NCBI taxonomy): domain Eukaryota; kingdom Metazoa; phylum Arthropoda; class Insecta; order Phasmatodea; family Timematidae; genus Timema; species Timema monikensis. The sequence goes on from CABFVZ010000041.1 coordinate 465,778, forward strand.
AAACTGTCTGGTGAAAATGACATCCCAGCGTATTCAGACAATCTGACAACGTTATTTTCTAACGAAAGAACTCCATGCTGAATGGTAATACCATATTGTTGGTTTTGTTTGATAACTGACATTTCTTTGGAGTACAAATATAGAAAATGCTTTGCGCCTCTACTTGTCACTCATGGCTACCAACTGCAGTGGAGAACATTCATTTTCAAAACTGAAAAGGATAAAAAATTAACTTAGGAGCACCACGGATCCAAACAGATTGTACAATCTCACTCTAATGAGTATTGAAGATGAACTTATGCTTGAAATATACATTTCCTGTATCATCAACAAATTTTCTTATGCTAAATTTAGAAAAGTTAAATTTAAATTGTAATTTTGTTACGTTTACTATTTGGCAGTGATACTTGCATGTAAATAGTAACAGTGGTGGTTCTAGAGGCTATACACTGGGGGCAGGAGGGGGTATACATTTATACTGACTAATTAATTTTTAATGCATGATTCTATTACAATAATGCGATATTTCTATTAGATAATAAATTTGAATCTGAACTAGGAAAAAAAATATCACTTTTTGATTAATTACACGCAGGTACAGTACTTATTATCTTTTTCAAAACCACGCCAGGCTAGTACCGCCTCTGAATAATATACTGACGTTTAACTGGATAAATAGTAAATGAACATATTGAATTACTTATCTGTTCAAGTAAATGATTATATTGCAATATTTATGCGTATTTTTATAAAATTTGGGGCCCCTTCATAATGTTATGCTACAGGCCCCACACTAGCTTAATCCGGCACTGAGTCTAATTGGTTTATGATTAAACTAATACATACCGTTAATAGCCTGTAAGTGCACTATGTTTATAAAAACATTCTAATCACTTCAAGGTTCGGATTAACTCACCCGGACACATACAGCCCCATATCCCAGTGCCCCGGATTTGAGTCCCCGGCGGGGTTATGTTTCATGTTGTAGTCGCAGAACGAATCCAGTAGTTTGCCCCTTTCCCCACTGTAGTGAGGCAGGTCAGGGGGTTGTTTCTTAAGCAGTTCTAGTCTCACCAGGGTGAGGTCTATCAGCTGTCCCACGCTGGGGTGATGGTACAGAGCTTGCACCTGTAGCAAAACATTACCAGGATGATGGTAACAAGGCCACGATATAGAGGAACACCAAGATAGTGCAACGTATTCTATATCTTGGTAACAAGGCCACGATATAGAGGAACACCAAGATAGTGCAACGTATTCTATACCTTGGTAACAAGGCCACGATATAGAGGAACACCAAGATAGTGCAACGTATTCTATATCGAAATATAAATGTAGAATATAGTGGATGGGACCGTTGTACCTTGAAAGAATGTTTAACACCAAGGATTCAATGAAATATAAAGGATGCATCCAATGATATCATGAAATATAATAGATGTATCAAAGGATATCATGAAATATAATGGATGTATCAAAGGATATCATGAAATATAATGGATGTATCAAAGTATGTCGTGAAATATAATGGATGTATCAAAGGATGTCGTGAAATATAATGGATGTATCAAAGTATGTCGTAAAATATAGAAGATATATCAAAGAATGTTGTTAACTATAGTGGATGTATTTAAGGATTTGTGAAATATAAAGGATGTAGCAAAGAATATCGTGGAATATAAAAGATGTTTCAATGAATATCGTGAAATACAGTGGATATATCAAAGATTGCCGTCCAAGTAAAAAAAGATTGAGAAATGCTAAGCTATTATTCCATTGAATAATGTTTTCCTGAAACTTTGTGATGGTATTGATACATACAGAGGTAAAAATCGGACAAAAATGATACGTTGCCATCACTATAGAGAATTTCAGTATTGAATATTAATAAATAAAATATAAAGTTTAAGTTGTATTTCATATGAGCATCCAAAAAAAATTTTTTTTACATGTGAGGTGTTAAAAGTTTTTTCGTTCAAGTTTCCAAGAAGCGATAAGACAATTCTGGTAGAAAGGAACTTATAGAAACTACAAACATTTCAACAATGAAAACATTTAACTAAATTATTATTATTATTTTTATTTTATAGGTATTGATAATATACATCAAAAGTAACAACTGAGGATTACATGACTTAACTTATAAATGTATAAAAATTGTTATTAAATTTTAAAATTGTCATAAGAAGTTCCTTCCTATATAAATTGTGAGTGTCGACAAGTTACCCCGTTGATGTATGCGAGAAGCATGTCTCTTAGCTGCTTGTCGTCCCCAGAGAAGAAGGGAGAGAAGATGCTATAGGCTGCCTGGTCGAAGAACAAGGCTACTTCCACAGTCGGCCGCGTGGTAGCGCCTCGTCTCAAACGCCGCGCCTGCAAGGTATACAGACTCGCTGTACATAAAACTTCGATTCACGGGGTGAGGGGGTAGCCAAACTAACCAGTGCCGTGCCGTCGCCCGGGTAAGCAGAGCTTGTTAAAGCAGAACCTGCGATGTATTCTAGTCTTTCACTCTGTTCCCATTTGACCAATCATACATAAACACTGCTCTACATACCTCACTTGGGAATGTTGATACCTGACCAATGAGTGTTCTGCTGAGGGATGTGTTCTCTACATACCTCACTTGGGAATGTTGATACCTGACCAATGAATGTTCTACTGAGTGATGTGTTCTCTACCACTCTGTTCCCATTTGACCAATCATACATAAACACTGCTCTACATACCTCACTTGAGAATGTTGATACCTGACCAATGAGTGTTCTACTGAGTGATGTGTTCTCTACCACTCTGTTCCCATTTGACCAATCATACATAAACACTGCTCTACATACCTCACATGGGAATATTTGTAACTGACCAGTGAGTGTTCTATTGAGTAATGAAAACCATTTATAGACTAACTCTGCTTACCCTGACAATATTCCACGACACGACACGACACTGGTACTAAACAGAATAATACAAACCATACGAGCATTTTTAAAGCTTTTAAATCATGTTATTTTTTAACTTTTACCAACATCAAATAAAATATTGATATGAATTGTTTGTTTATTAATTTAAGTAATTCTTTTTCGTTTTGATTTTTTTTCCTTTTCCAGACAAGTACAGTATTTGGTAAACCAAGTGACAGCTGCAGATCACATGACTTGACGGATGAATACGTGAAAGTAGACTTAGTATCTATTGTGGCTGTCATTTACTGCCCTTTCTACCACGTTATCAATACATTGAAAAAAGTTTATTAATACAACGAAAAAATGCCTAACATTAAAAAAAATTATAACCTATCTCTATCTTGTGCTAGTTCTATCCAGTCCATCTCATTACAACCTATCCCTATCTTGAGCTAGTTCTATCCAGCCCACCTCATTACACCCTATCCCTATCTTGAGCTAGTTCTATCCAGTCCACCTCATTACACCCTATCCCTATCTTGTGCTAGTTCTATCCAGTCCACCTCATTACACCTATCCCTATCCTGTGCTATTTCTATCCAGTCCACCTCATTACACCCTATCCCTATCTTGACCTAGTTCTATCCAGTCCACCTCATTACATCCTATCCCCATCTTGTGCTAGTTCTATCCAGTCCACCTCATTATGGTGGTAGTCTTCCTATTGGGTCTGCCAGTCAATACCTTGAACATGGTTCTAGATTCTTCCATTCGCGCTGCAGGTCTTTCCCAAAGTAATATGTGCGGTAACGAATACACTATATTTGAAAATGTAGTGTACGCTTGAAAAGGGTCTAATTTTATGAATAATTTCCCAACACCTCAAAGGTACTTTATAATATCAAATGGGCACTTACGAACCACAGAGGAGAGTTGTCAAAGCTCCTCATTTCCTCCGCGTCAACTGAAAACAAACAATAACGAGGTTACGTTATTCTCTCAGTATGAGGCTCAAAATATGAGTCCTCGCCAGTGAGAGAAAGTACCTAGAGACCCAGTACAGTGTTTCACAGATTTCTCCCAGTCGTGTACCTCTTTTGGGGTTATGTCCTAGCCAATGTACTCCTGTCAACTCTTCAAAAATAAACTAGATTAATTTTCTGGTGCACCTCACAGAATTTCTCTTTTATTTTAAAATAGAGACAGTTACTGAACTCTCGTAAGATTTGTGAAACCAAACAACATAGATTGTTGGAGGAACAATCTATCAAAGAGCATAAATTAAATATTATACTCTGTTATAGAAACATTGAGAAAAAAGGAATATTTTTGCCCACCAAAGAACATAATCAATTTCTGTTTTCAAAGACCTGCATCAAATATTAATATATTTGCTTGTATTTCAGAAACTATTGGTCTTATAAACTATTATTATTATTATTATTATTATTATTATTATATTTAGCACCGCGTATTACTACCCGTTCAGGTTATACGCCTTAAGTACTAACTACGCTAATGAATTAGGAATTGGGAAGGTTGAATTAGAGGAAGTGAACCCTCATTTGCGTGGAGGGAGAGTGGAAAACCATTTAGGAAAAACCACCCCCAGTTCACCCGACCAAGATTCGAACCTCGATCTCCCCGTCCTCAGCACTCAAGCTCAACACGACTAGCGCGTTAGTCAACTACGCCACCGAGGCGTGTTTTTATTTTTATTAGTCATACATATTTAAAATGATCAGTTATGTTGTATCTTAAATATTTGCGGGGATTTGATCAAAATTGTAAAATTTCTTCTAACCCTTAAAATTAGTTCATGGGATAGTGAGACTAGTCATTTTGTCTATAGTATGTACTGTACAGTACTCAAATAGAAAATGTAATCAAAATCGTTAGTGCTTATTTGAATGAGTTTTTCTCTTTTAGTCTCTCAGAAAACCACCCTTAATTTTAGGGTTAGATATCTAATTCCAAAAACTCCTTGTGGGAAATTTATTAAAACCAACATACGTACCAAGTTTTAGCCCAATCGGTAAAATGGTTTGGGCTCTAGGCCAAAATAAAGACACACAAGCACATACAGATATACACAAACACACATTTGGCAGCACGATAAACACATTTTCGGTTTCAGTGGGTCATGAAACGTCGATATTTTATCAAAATATCGAGTTTGATATTTTATATTATCACAATACTTCTTTCTCCAAGGTGTTGAGAGAAAGTAATTGGTAAAGTATAAATGGCTTCTAAAAATTTTTAAAATAACTTCAGTGGTAAACTAAAGAAATCCTTGATATATCACATCAAAATACGATTAACCGGACGAGTAGCAGAACACAATGAAATAAAACAAATTATTTATTAGCACAATATCAATGCCAATTAATTGAACAAATTTCCTATTGTGAATAACTGATTCCCCCACTAAGATAATTTTTACATCCTTATTTTCATCCTAGGATTCGCGACTTTTAAAAGTAACCAAATACCATCTTTCGTGTGAAGTTAATAACGCCGTGACGTACATCACAAGGCAACTCTTAATACGTTAACGTTACGAGAGTTGCGTCGTTTGAAACAAGGGGCTAGGCTTTAAAACTACATTGAATCTTCATTATAGTATGATTTTGGTGGGAAGAACAGTAGAAGTTAGTTACTAAAGTTACTAAAGCAATTGTAATGTATTCATACATCAAGTAGTGTTAACTGTAGTTGTTACTCTTGATACATATTATCAATATCTGTAGAAAGACACAAATAATATAGTAAAATGTTATCAATGTTGGGCGCAAAGAAATATGTTTGAATTTTCTCTACTGTTCTTCCAACAAAAATCAAGTTATACATATAATAGTATATTACAACAGCAAGCTAGCCCCCATCAGTGGCAGAACGGTCTAAGGCGTCACTCCCACAATATACAGGAATGCCAATTAAGGGGAAATTGGGATTAGAATCCCTGTCGGGAGTACTGAGCGTAATTAGTTCATGTGTATGTAGCCCAAATAGGTCATAAGACTGGATACTAATTAAAAAAAGCTTACCACTAGTGTAAATTGTGCAAATATTTTTAAATATGGTAACATTAAAGGGTGATGGAAAATGAAGTAATATTGAAGCCACTTCTTTCCACAGTTAATTTTATTCCATATTCAATTTTACTCCACGGTAAAACAAAAAGGATGCACAAACTAACGAGCTTTCTTCACTGATAACATGTAACGTCTAACACAAAAATATGTGTTGAAACTACATAAAGTTAAATTCATCCCCGCGTGCTAAATTGCCGTCGATTGGGAGGTCGAGCCTCTATTCTCCATCAGGTAGGTAGCTTGAAAGAAACCCACCCGTATTAGAGTGTAAAATAATGGGGTTATGGTAAAATCACAGTGAAAACATCCCCTGTGTAAAAACACCCCTTGTGTCTTGACATACTTATCGAATGCAATCTAGTCTACCGCGAGGAGGAAGCGTTCGTCCTCGCCTTGCATTAAACAAGTGTTCTACCCCCAACAAGGAGATGACAGAAGTTTCTATTAGTTCTACTCTGATCAAGGTTTACTTACAACTGTTTGTAAGTTGAGTACCTACCTGCGTCAGCTTGCAGATTGTCGGGGGTGAGGGGCGGCGCCCGCCTCACGATGTGGGGCTCCACCCCTTGGGGCCAAGAGTCTTGAAACAGCTCGCGCAGTCTGGGAGTCAGGGGGCGGATCTCCAGTGTCGAGTTGTCCAACATGACGAACCCATGCTGCTTGCAACATCAACAACATCAACATTCCGATATAGAGGGATATAATACCATCATCTCTCTTTACCAGTCTAGGATATCCGCAAATAATAATGAGGAAGGTTGAATTTAGAGGAAATACAACCACATTTGCGTGGATGATGCAAACAATTTTGGCAGAGTAAAGACAGATTTATATCAAGATAACTAAAACTTTCCCCTTTTTTCACCAACTGGATTCATTTCAGATAGCAGCCTTGAGTATGGATACATGAAAGTAGATCAAGTAATTTTATTTATTGGTAAATAAAGTTCTTATAATGATAAAATATCATATGGGGTGTTATTAGCTTATTTTTAAATGTATTTCGTGTATTTAACTTGCCCTTTCTGAGCCGATTGATCATATCAGCGTTCGACTTACAAACTAACTTAATTATTTAACAGACACAGAATCAAGCGACCCGTGAAAGGAGAAGCCCCGCTTTCCCTCATGATAATAAATGTTGGCCATGTTGAGGAATCGAACACGGGACACTTAGTTCAGAAGACAAATGTGCTACCGACTGAGCTAAGGCCTCACTTTTGTTCATAGGTCTTGAGTGGTAGAATTAGAAAGTAGACGTTGGAAAGTCAAATGCAATCTCGCATCAGTAAAATAAAGCTTCAGTTTGATTTCATTAGGAATGAAACGTTGACAGTATTCTTATACTACCGCGTCTTTTTACTTGTTCAGACTGTACAAATATGTACAGCAATAATTACGCTAAATGATTTAGAGATGAGGAACGTTTAATTTAAAGGCAGTGTGCCCGCATTTTCGCGAAGGGAGGAAAAGAGAGTGGGAAACTATTAAGGAAAAACCACCCTCAGTACACCCGACAGAGATTCGAACTGCGAGTCCCCTGTCATCGGCAGTCTTGTCTATTGTTATAGTGACGCCCTAGACCATGTGGCCACCGAAGCAGGTCAATGTTGACAGTTATAAGAGCTACTTTAAAACTATTTTTACATATTCATACGTAAAGTCATACTATCTGTAACTGTCAATTTTTGTAAATACTATAAAAACATATATAAAAATAATAATAATAATAGTAACAATAATGATGATAGTAATAATATTAAAGTTAAATTTTATAAATATTGATTGCAATAAAATGTGTTTGTGTTTTGTAAACGCCCCATTCTCCCGTGATCGTGGGGTACTTGCCATGCGCGTGGGGTGACACAAGCTGACAGCCGCCACGGACTCCTCACCTCTGTGCAGGTAGTGACAGTTGGGAGCCGAACCAGGGATCTCCTGGACTGATTCTCCAACACGCCTCACTGCCTTGAAACTCGGCGCCAGCAGGCGTCTGTTAGGTGTCAGGCGTAGGGACACCTCCCTGGGACACAACACGGGGACAAGGTCAGAGAGATTAACAACAGGGAGAACTTTGGTCCAATACCAACTCCAAGAGATGTATAAAATAATTATTTGTTTACATGAGAGAAAAGTCAAAGTGTCTTGCTTTAGAGGTTGAATTCATCTCAAATAATTCCTTCCCAACCTTCACAGGGGTAGCTCCTGCTCACTCACCTGCCGAACGCCGTGAAGTCGTACTGGAGTTCCTCCTCGCCTTCGTCCCTGTCCTGAAGAGGTACGGACCTCCTCATCATCACCAGCTGGTACTCTGGTACAGAGCCACTGAAGTAGTAGTCGAGCTCTCCTCCTGTCATGGACTGGTGTAGAGTCTGGAGAATACGGGGACATACTGTCACACACCACAACAATTCCTTTATGTGTTTCTTTAGCACCGCATCTTCTTACTTATTCACACTCTACGTATGTATACTAGTTACACTAATCAGTTCGGTTGAATTTAGACCAACATTTGCATAGAGGGAGTGTGAAAAACCATTTAGTAAAACCTTCCTTAGTACACCTGAATGAGATTCGAACCACGATCTCCACGTCATCGGCAAACTAACCTGCTTCTTGTTAGACCACGCGGCCACCGAAGTGGGTAAAAGTTAGTTACTTTAAATTAATTTTGGTGGTCGTAAGTGAGCTTTCTATAAAAATCAGGGTTTACCTGTGAAATGCTCTCATCACTTAGTAAAACACCTATTGGTCAGGTATCAACATTCCCATGTGTGGTATGTAAAGCAGAGTCCATGTGTGATAGGTCAAATGGGGACAGTGGGAGATAACATATCACAGGTACAGTTTAAACAAAATCGGCTTACACTGGAAACACTCCACGACACGACACATGTTTACTGTTTTAAATAATTGAAAAAGTAAAATGATTAAACCTGTATTTTGACTACTTAATTCATAAAAAACTATTACTAAATCTGCAAACACCCAGAAGTGTTTCAAACGACTGCAAGCATCCAATGGTGACCTCATGTTTAAGAGAGACAAATCGTCCTACCCCTTCCTTTCAAAGAAGAAGATAGTATTCCCCTAAGACTCTGTCACCTTTTGTAGCCGAGAGAGAGAAGATAATCTTCGCTTAGAAATTGTCACCTAGTGTAGTGGAGACAGACCTTCTGCTCCTTCAGAGAGTGATGTCTAGTATATATCTCCTGACGTCATCAACCATCTGGGTGAGAGTGATATATTGACACAACGCTATTCAGGGCCGACAGTCAACACACGACGTGACCCGGTCACCGAGTTCTCGACCAAACAGTGGACACACATGCTCCATATCCTCGCTGGACCACTTGGAATATCGCGTCATACTGACTGTTCTTTGGATTAATAGGAGGGGAATTCCGCTCCAAACCGAGCCGGGTTCGAGCCCGGGGTTTAGTGTTTAAAGTTTCACTTGATCTTACTCCACGTCTTACTACTTACTAGCAGATACTTGTGAATTAGTCATTTTTTAATAGTTTAGGTAACCATAAGGTAAAATAAAGATATTTTTTAAGGGGGGAGCGGGGAAATCCACTAGAAAGTTGACGTTATATATATATATATATATATATAATTTACTTGAGGTATTTCACGTGCACTTTCTGAACTTACTGATTAGATCAGTATACGAGAATTTCTATGAGTGAGAGTGAAAGAGCCAACCAATTTTGCTGGGAAAGGTATTTTCACTTACCCTTCCAGGGTTCTTTCACGCGCCACAATTTACATGAGACCCAACAGCTTTACTTCCCCTCCGAAGGAAGTTGTGCTACTGATTTTTATCGCTCAAAAAAAAAACCGTTGAACTCAGCTGGTTTTGAGCTCACGAACATCGGGTCCTGAGTTGGGCAGTAAGCCCCAAGAGCACCGAGGTAGACCGTAATATATCGATATATATTTTTTATATGACAATAAACACGGTGGGTGGAGGTGGGGTTGTTAAAGGGGGTGGGATGATTTGTGTGTGTAATTCTCAAGTATAATATTATAGCCAATAGAAAATAGAATATGCTTCCTTTTCTCAGCCCCACTAACTCGTTCGGTTCCAAGAAATGTCTTTTGTTCTGCAACACCTTAATGGATGCACCAGAAGCTATCTATTATTTGAAATGTCGATATTTCTAGTGTTACAAAATGAGGTTTTAAAGATTTCATCTTATAAATGAATATTAAAATAATAATTAAATAGTTAATATTTTAAAAGTGACCCTTTTATGGTTGGGTCCATTAATTTCCAGGGGGGTCTGGCCCCCTCCCCAACTTACACTTTCCTACGCCCATGCTCACAAGGGTAATATACTGTACCTCAGTCGCTAGGATAACGGTTAGTGACAGAGATAGAGGGATAGCTTCGTGAATATTCTTCCAAATTTGAAAAATTCAAGTCCCTCATTGGTTCAAATTCAAGCTTTGTGAGCAATGGCAGGAAGGCTGGGAGATGCGGTCCAACAGAGGTTATAAAAGAGGCCGCGAGAGGAGATCTGTTTATAACTTCTCGTTCATCTGTTCCAATCTTGAGTAACAATTTTTGATGAATTTTATTTTTTTATCACCGCGTATTACTACCTGTTAGAGTTATAAGCATATATTCTAGTAACGCATTAAATATACCAAACTTTTCTTGGAGATTGGAAAAACCATTTAAGAAAAATCACACTCGGTACACCAGACCGGGATTCAAACACAAATCTCCTCGTAATAGGCCGTCCAGTTTATTGCGAGGGTGACGCCTTAGACCATTCGATCACTGATGTGGAAATGAATGTTAAATTTCCCAACAACAAAAACATAAGCACGGCCCGAGTGGTTGGTTGTCGATGTCCCACGAAAATACGCCCCATTTGGAAATTCTGAAGACTATTTTTTTTTCTTTATATTTTCTGTAACTAAAGCTATTCCAACAGTAAATTCGAAAAGGGATTTGCAAGTATATTAATTTCTAAAAACAGAATAGGGTAAACAACGACCCACGACCACTTTTCTTGCAGTCTTCGACGTTATTGTGTACATGCCAGGCTTATATTTATAAAGAGGGTGGGGTTGATTGCCCAACTTATGGTGGCTCAAGGTCAAGTTCCCACCCCCCTCCCGCCCCAACGGAGATAGCAAGGAATATTCTTTAAACATTAAATCCAACTTTGAATAATTTAAAGTGTAGGTCTTTATGAATTTTATATGCTGCGCCTACTAAGGTATTGAGGAGGAACACCAAAATGCATTATCAATAATAATTTCAGGAGTTTTAACCCATTAAACACCTCAACACCCTATTCAGTACGATATTAGGTTTGACTGCCCCCTCCCCCTAAAAATATTATAATTAACATATGTTTTCTATTCCCTCTCAATATCTAGGAAAGTAGCTAAGTTGGGCTATACAATTCGATTATAGCCCAATTTTCATAGGAAGGGCTTAAGCTGACAGTTAGAAAAATTAATAAGATCTATTTTCAAGTATTCATACGTCAAGTCATGGGATCCACATCTGTCAATTTAGATGGATAATATAAATACCTAAACAACAATAATAATATAATAACATGTTATCAATGTTTAGCGCAAAAACAACGTGTTTATATTTTATAAACGTTTCTTTCTATCAATGGCAGCGAAATATTATTTTTATGGATAAAAATGGAGCATCTTTAGAGGCTTGTTCCACAAAGCTATAGGGAGATCTGCCTTGCCCCCTTCCTGCAGAAAATGTTTGAAAATATAATAATACCTGCAGAACTATTTGAAGGTGTCCTTATCATGCAAATTTTTTGAAAACTGGAAGCTATATTAGATATTTAAAGCTTTGAGGCGAGAAAAAACAAATAAATAAAATGTTGCTCTAGTATAAACATATAGTTTAATTCTCTTTACATGTTGATATCAACAATAATTATTGTTGAATACCTGTCATGAGCATTATCTAACAAACATTTTAAATAAATATAAAAAGTTGTCATTAAATTCCAAAGTACCCATAACAGATATTCAAGAAATGTTGATGTCACCAAGTGAAGAAAAGCGAATTCTATGTTTCTACTAGAGAAATGTTTTATTTATTTTTTCCAAGAAAATGCTTTGCCATAAAAACTGCAAACACTGGCTTTTTCTCGCGTCTCCTTCCTTCCCACCTCAAGGCCATCCTTTAGCTTCGTATTAAATAATATTAAAGGGGAGTGAAATAAATCTAAAAGGAGGCAATTACCCTATGCTAACAACTCCCCTACCCCCGATTCCACCAACACTCTTTCTTACAACCCTAAATGTGTTTTTTAAACACTTTTAAATATATTCAATCAAGTTTTTCTTTTTAATATTCGCTACCCCCTCTTGTTGGGGGAGTTTTGCTCGAGCCACTGAGGGTAGAAACACAACCCCCACCCTCCCCCTTGTCCTCGACCAGTCGTTCATCCCCCAACATACCTCTGGTTGGACGAGAGAGGCGACGCTCCAGTTGAGACCCCACCACACAAACACACATGTGACTCTCACACACGCACAGACAGACATCGCGACTGAGGTGTGAGAGCGCTACCCTCTTTGCTCCTTTATATATACTACCGGCGTGTCACCTGGCTCCACTCCTGGATCACTCGTCCACGCACGATCTGTCGGCTACGTAGCCTCAATATTGTCCCCAGTCCGAGGTTCTGAGAACAAGCCAAGTCTGGAATATTTCTCTTTTTGTAATCTTCAATCTTATGGTGGGGGTGTAGGGAATGCGGGATAGGCTAATGTTTTTTGCAGTTTTTATAGCAAAACTTTTTTGGCCAAAATAAATAAAATGTTACTCCAGTAGAGTTTAATTTTCTTCACGTGATGATTGTTAACTATTTTTCATGAGCATAGCAACAATAGATGACAAACTTCTCCAATGAACAGAATTTTATATATTTATTTATTTGCGGTATTTAACGTCCACTTTCTGAACGTTCTGCTTATATCAGCACACAATAACTTCTATGAGCGATAGCAAAAGAGCCTAGAGATTTTTCTTGGAAACATATTTTCACGTAACTTCCAGGGTTCTTTTACATGCCACAATCGATATAGGACTGACGGCTTTACTTCCCCCTGAAGGAAGTTCTGCTACGGATTTATATCACTCAAGAAAAATACGTTGATCCCGGCTGGGTTTGAACCTACGAACATAGTGTCTTGAGGCAAATATTTTACCCAAAGACCACCGAGGTTGACTTAGAATAAGGAAAAAAGTTGTCATCAAATTCTAGGATGGTCACCATTTGAAGAAAATTAAACTGTATGGGCCGGTTTCATAGTCAAACTTAGTACACCTCAAGTGTGGTGCTACACTAAATACAAGACGACACCAACACAAATAAGAATGGAATGGGCCAGTTTCATATTAGACTTAGTACGCCTCAAGTGTGGTGCTACACTAAATACAAGACGACACCAACACAAATAAGAATGCACTGCAGAAATATTTGTTTATTTTGGCCAAAAATAAAGTTATTCTATATAAAGTGTCAAATCACTGCCCTTAACTCACGTTCCCTACACCCCCACCTTAAGATGCTAGAATAGTGGAGCTAAAATTGCTAAACACCAGGGAGGAGGAAAGTACAAATGATAATACAATGTGTTGTAACCCCCTAATTAAATGACATTCGATTCACAAAGATCCATTCTACGCTCCTATACCAGCTACCTTTCGTTTCCCGGCCATTTAGCTCTTAATGATCGACCGAAATATGTGGATTATTGGACTTTTATAAGTGGAAAAATAAAGCCACCTTTAAACTATGTTTACAAGTCTAAGTAGGTGTATGCTCAAATAAAATAGCTATGTGTTCATTCCAGTAAACAAACTCGTGTACTGTTAAACGTTTGGTCAATATTTAACTTTTAAGCGCAACGTCTGATTGGTGATATCTAAGCTAAAGTATGATTTTGCTGGGAAGAACGGTAGAAGTTAGTTACTAAAGTTATTTAAACAATTTTAATATATTCATACATCAAGTCATGTTATCTGCAGCTGTTTCTTTTGATAGATATTATCAATACATACAAAATAATACAGATAATATTGTAAAATGTGTTCAGTGTTGGCCGTAAAGAAATATGTTTGAATTTTTTATACCGTTCTTCCAAACAAAATCAAGGTATACCTAAGCAGTCGCCTATTAAATTGAGATTGTGTCTTGCGATATTTAATATTGTAGACGGTCCTTTTTTGGAGCAGTAAACACACCCGAAGTGAGTGCTACTGTTGGGCCGGGCTATTAGAAATAATATCACGCTCGAAACAAAAAATGTATCGAAGTGCGGTTTTATACATTATTTACTTGGCAATAATGAAAACAGGATTAGTTTGATAGTTTCTTCCTTTATTTATTTTTCAGTTTCGTTATTTTTGTCAAACAATGTATCACTGGTCTCAGTTCCGCTGGGTTTTTTTAAAAAAACAAGAATACAGAAAACCGCCCCAGGCTGCAACCTCTGGTTCTTGCTGTATTAATTCCAAAGCTATGTGTTACCTTTGGGTGAGAACTGTATTAGGCCTATCACCCTTTTTTCTCCCATCACCGCACTTTAATACCTGTTCAGGTTTAGTTTATGGGGGCTTCAAAATCGTAAGTCTATGAAATAATGTTAAGAAATCCTATTTAACTCTAAGATATAGGAACATTGTTATTTTATACAATAGTGGTGTAACCCGCCGCGGTGGCGTAGTTAGCTAACGCGCTATTTTCGTGTTGAGCTCGACTGCTGAGGACGGAGAGATCGAGGTTCGAATCTCGGTCGGGTGAACTGAGGGAGATAAGTGGTTTTCCACTCTCCCTCCACGCAAATGCGGGTTCACTACCTCTAATTCAACTTTCCCCATTCCTAATCCATTAGCGTAATTAGTACTTAAAGCGTATAACCCGAACGGGTAGTAAGACGCGGTGCTAAATATATAGTAGTGGTGTAACTTTATTTGCGTGAGACTGGAAAGGTTTTTAGGTGTTTATCGGAGTGGTCCTTGCTTGGATTAAAAATCAAAATCAAATATATATGGAAGCTATTTGGAGTTGCCCCCTATGGGTATTTAAAAAAAAAAACTCGGATGCCTCTAGAAATCATTTAGAGTGAAATTCACCTGGAAATTTTTTGAAAATGAAATGGCTCTATAAGTTATTTTTAGGGGTCCTTCCCTGACAAATTTAAAAAAAAAGTTAATGCCTCTATAAGTTACTTGAAGTTTGATATGAGACTATATCTAAGCTTCATATTAAAAACTTCGGNGGGGGGGGGGGGGGGGGGGGGGCGAGTTTGAACCGCCCTACACCCATGCTATAATGAGGTAGGGATGAGTAAGGAAGCATTTAAAGATAATCAACCTTCATTTGCGCGGAAAGAGAGTAAGAAATTATTGATGAAAAACCACCCTCAGTAGTCCCTACCGGGATTCGAACTCTGACTTCCCAGTCATTAGTAGGCCAGTCTAACA
The DNA here is from genome assembly GCA_902151445.1 of Timema monikensis. Classification (NCBI taxonomy): domain Eukaryota; kingdom Metazoa; phylum Arthropoda; class Insecta; order Phasmatodea; family Timematidae; genus Timema; species Timema monikensis. Next base: position 481,275 of record CABFVZ010000041.1, read on the forward strand.
CGAGAGTGACATCTTATACTTTTCGGCCACTGAATCAGGTATAGTCTACTAGATGTACTTGCACGTGTTCATACGTTAAGTCATGTGATATTCTCAATACATATAAAACAATAATAATATAGTAAAGTGATATCAATGTTGAATACAATAAAATGTGTCTGTGTATTCTAAAAGCTCCTTCCTATGAAAATTGCACTGTAGTAGTGACTCACTCACTTTCTAGTCTTTAGAGAATAATTTCCATTAGGTTAATTCTACTTAGCAATGCAATCGCCTGGAGAGAGTATCGTGTAAACCACATTGTGTGCTGGACCAGCACTTGAAGCGCAACCTGTAGAGGTGTGCAAGGTGTGGCAAGTTGGGCGGGCGTGGTGGGTGATCCTGAGTTCGTTGCCCAAGTGAGGGTCCCCCATGGCAGTGACAGTGACCCTCAGGTTGACAGAGACAGGTGTATCGGACCCCTATACTAGCAGGGGGACACGCCCCCCACCCCCTCTCCTATCAAACCATGTGGACCTGACTGATAGCGTCTATCTGTCTGTCTGTCTCGGCCAAGACAACATCACAGAGTTTGGTCACAGGTGCCCGCACAGTCTGAGGCGTTAAGCACAAGGTCATCACTGACGTGTGAGGTTGGGGCTCGAATACTGGCCAGAGCACTGTAGTTGGTTTTATCATGACCCGTTTCGGTGGTTTAATGGTCCAAGGCAGCGTCCCTCTCGCAATAGACTGAACTGATGATGACATTGAGACCAGGGTTCAAACCTCATTCGGGTGTACTAAGGATGTTTTTTCCCTAAATGGCTTTCCCCTCTCCCTCCATTAAAACGCAGCTACAAAGTTCGATCTTCCTCATTCCTGGCACATAAGCGTCATTAGTACATAATTCAGGGTCGGAACTAGAAACTTTCTTTGGTGGGGCAAAACCTCAAAATAGAGCCCCCACCCTTCCTTTGGCTAGGTGGCTGTTCACCAAACTTTATTACTTGTACATTCAAATTGTTTTGTGTTTTTGTATTAGGGTTACTGTCGATGTTTATTTTGATTTGTTTTTGTTTAGAATTGGAGAGAGAAAAACAAAATATATATTTTTAAATGAAGCTATTATATTACGGTTTGAAATCCTTGAACACAACAATATGATACAAAATAGTGATAAAAAAAAAGTTATTGTAAAAATACTGCTAGTCTAGAACTTTATCTTGCGTCTTTCTTGGCTGCAAATTCTGTAATAGCCTCATCACACGATACTTGTGATGCCACTTTGGGCTCAATGCTAATTATACCTAGGTTTGAGAGACGTCCCTATCTCATTGTGTTCCGCAAGTTGGTTTTAGTCGGTTTTAATTCATTAAAATTCCTTTTGATGCAACAGTCACTGGAAGTGTCGAAAAAAATCTTGAGGACTGTTGAAATGTTCAGGTAAGCATCTTCAAGTCCACAAATGAAAATTAATTTTAGGAGAGCTTTAGAAGATGCATTATTAAAATTATTGTCTAGGTTGAGAACGTGATGCTTAAAGCTTATACTTCTTGTTCAAGCTCGGCTTTACAAAAAAATCAAAAATCAAAATTGAATACGTTTCAGCAAGCTGAACTGCCTTTGACCTAAGTTCTCCTACAGAAAATGACTGAAACTTGGTGCCATAAAGGAAACTAAATTTCTCATCTAGTTCTTCCATTGTTTCAAATCTCCTTCTGAGTTTTGAAAGCACCATGTCTATTACTGCCAAAGGAAGGATCTTGATTTTTTTTTTTCTACAGACATTTGAACTGCTTCATCTTCTCCTTCTTCAGAAAAAGATAATTCTTTTTTCTTATTTGAACTTCACGTAAATTGGAGCTCAACAAGAGTGTTTTGCCTTTTCTCTGGCTTCATTGATTGCATCTGTTGCAAAAGTATCTCAAGAAGATCAAAAAAAAATTATTAGTTCATGGGTGTGCTTTACAGACAAATCGACGGTTATATCCTCTCTTTGAAGCAATTTGTTGACATTATCAATATTACTTTGTACCAGAAACAGATCATAATAATGAACTCAAATGTTGATAGGTCCTTCAAAAGAGTTTTGGCTCCATCTTTCGTTCGTCTCTAAGTTTGAATCCCCACAGTTCTTAATTTCATCTAAGGCCTTCATAGCTTTTTCTATTTGGAAGAAAACATCTCGCAGCGCTTCAATTTTAGTTGTGCATCTGGTTTGTGTCTGCGAATTCAGTGTGGTTTTCACATAAGTCTGGAGAACTTCCCATCTTTAGAACAAATAGAGGCGATGAAATGCACCGAAGTTTGTTTCAGTTTCTACTAATACACAAGCGCCGTGAACACCTACTAGATGTAATGACTAAGCTGTATATGGTACAAAGGAGGCTAGGGGATTCTCATCCAATATATATTTCTGAAAACAATTATGCTTTCCAATCTTGTCCTTTCTCAAGTAAATTTCTACTAAGGCTTCTTTAATTCTTTCCTTAATTACTTTACATTTTTTCATACAAAATACAAAAAGTTTGTTCTCCTTCTTTGATGTTATTTTTTTACTCATTATTTATTTTCTATCAAACAAAAAAAATATCTAAAATCCCTTCTGCGATCAAATATTATTTTGCCACACAACCCATTTGGTGCCAACCGCCCCCCATGCATAATTATGCGGATAGCCCAAACGGTTAGTAAGACGCGGTTTCCTCATCTTATTTCCAAACTAGAGCGAGTGTACTTTCTAAAAAATACTCTCCTCATCTCTATTTTTTTTTAAACTATACAATTGACTTTAATATTTTAGACATTTATGTTTAACCTTTGATGTGGTTTTAACCACAGTTTCATCCTTTGTCACAAGCCCTTGTATGTTTTAAAACATCGAAATTAAGGTTCAAAAGTAAATAGCAAATCCTACTTCACATCCAATAGCAGTCAACAATCAGAATTTGCAATAATGGCATTTGTATTTTATCAAACATGTATACAAATTAATAATAATAAATACAAATATATACACCCTCTATCTATGATCTAGAATAGACACAATACCCAACCTCAACCCAAGACTTATTCATTCCTCAAACGTATTTAATGTAGTAAAAACCTATTTTCCTTTTTATCCTCCTAATGTTCTAGGCAAAATTCTCATACAACTCCTTAAATTTTCGCTTATGATCAAATGAACAGTTAATTTTATTTTATAAGAATAAAACAGACATCGAAAGCAGATTTATATACAGTTTAAAAAATATATATGTTACGGTTAGTCGTGGCCTCTATGAGGTGTACTTAGAACTATATTAATAATTAAAACTATTTATTTTCTCAGCGTTGGCAACAAAATGTACAATTTATGAAATTGTAGGTGGCATATAAACAAAAACTCTAACCTCTAAAATTATTGATTGAAAGTTATAAAATATATTAGGGCTATTTGTCGGGAAACAAATAGACATTTACACTTAAGACATTTTATTATAAAATAAGACGACAAATTATTTTCAATTCACCCCAGTTTAATTAATGAAGCTTCAACAAAAGGAGTACTGGTGGTGACACAGAATAAGGCGTTGGTAGAGCTCGGTCTGGCTTGTTAGTTGTTGGTGACGAGAAAGTTGTTGCATGAATCCCATCTGGGTGTGTTAAATTTATAGAATAAACATTAATTTAAATAATTAAAACAAAGCTAAAGGTAAATTATTTGTTTAAATGTCTCCATTTTATACTCAACATCACTTACCAAAATTAGTAATTACAACTACGGTGACCACATAGTCTAAGGAGCTACTCTGGCACTAGACTTACTGCCAATGACGGGAAGATCTGGGTTCGATCCCGGTCGGGTGTGCTGAGGTTGTTTTTACCTACAAGGTTTTTCATACTCCCTCCACGCAAATTTTTGTACACTTTCTTTAAATTCAAGCTTTGTAAACCCTAACTAATAGTAATTAATACACATGCGTTTAACCGAATGTTAGAAATACACGGCCTACTAAAAAAAATCACCTTAGTTCAACTGGTAGCGTGATTGCTTACTTATATAAAGGTCCCCCATTTGATTTTCAACATGACTGAAAAATTAATCACTACCCTAGTGAAATGTGGACTTAGGGTGGTGGTGAAGGGTGGTGAGTTATGTTATAGATTAAACTTTGTTTTTAAGTCGTGTGCTTGATCAGTATGTTAATAAGTTAAATTAATAAATAAAAATTTTGTTGTAGCTCATGTATGGCAAAAAATGAGTGGAGTTTAAAAAAAAATGCACTTATTCAGTTTGACTTTTGTAGGATACCTACTATAACTAAATTATATTTATCTGAGAGTATTTTATTTTTACAGCATTTAAACACTCTTAAATATGTGACTTAGGCTACTCAAAAATAAAATAGTTTATTTTGTAATTATCAATTGAGATTCTAATTCATTAGCGAATGGAATGGTAGCAATGTTAAATCAAGTCAGCCAAGTAATTAGGTAGCCTACTATAATGAAGGTTGGTTAAGTTAGTCCAGGAAGGAACCAAATAATATATGTATACCTTATTTAGCCTTAAAATGTATAATGTATATTATTACTTTATTTTAATATTTGACTCCTGGGGGTGTGTATATCTGATTATTTAGCTATAGGCGAACCTTGTGGGAATTTGTTGGATGTTAAATTGTTAGTGGATGTGCAAGTGTTTTCAATTAGCTTAGAAAAGTATAGGTTTGATTAACCTCTTACAAGAAATTGGTCTGTTGCGAAAGAAGCCAAGTGTGGTCGCTGCAGACATATATTGCGCATCCATAAACATCCAAAACTTGAACTCGGCTATTCTCTTAAATGTCCGACCTTTCACTGTGTCTAATCCTTTGGTAAAAGGGCATTTTTTTTTAGAATATTCATTTGCCAATTTGTACTGTGTTTGTAATAAGCTATTATGATTCTGGTGTTGTCAGATCTGAAATTGCTCTATTAATCGACTCTATAATATTTCCACAAAACTTTGGTTATGCGATTTGGCTCTGTTTCTTATTGTGTGAGTTTAATTTTGAATTGTTCACTATAGCAAAGATTTTTAATAATATAGAATTTAGTATTAGTGGATTTCCTGCTATTTTGTGAGTGCAATGAGAGTATCAATTTAGATAAAAAAAAAATTCAAATTGGCCTAAAATGTACGGTTCTTGAGTTTCATCCTCAAGTGGGCTATTTTAGTTGTGCATCATCTGTTAATTGAATGGGCCTATGTCTTAATATATAAAAGAGCTAGAGTACTAACTTTCTCCAAAAGTTAGTTACAAATATAATACTTAAAAATGTTTATAAATTTATTATGTGCATTATGTTTATATGTCATATTGTTTTGTTTATTAAACACTGCCAGCATGTCACTTTACGATGACATGGATGTGGGGAGCAAGCAGAAGACAGAGCAAGTGGTGGGCTGGTCTTCGGGAATAAAACTTCTTCAATCCCAGTTGCAGTTGAAAAAGGCTGTACAAACACAAGTAAGTTAACTCAACACATACAACCCCTTCTGTATTGACTTCTTACACCCAATTAGGGGGCAACACAGTGCTTAACACAAAGCCTCACTTCTTGAGTCATGCCTGGGTCATGAGGGTGTACCCATGCATTTACCAGTTGATATCCAACACAATACTGAACCTAGGCTTGCACATTATCTTTATGGCAGCTACAGGCAGGAAATACCTGAAAAGTCTGATAATTTTTTGTTGTCAGGGAATTTTTTATATATATTTTTTAATCAAGATATTTTAATATGTTTCTAAACTTAAAACAAATTGAGAGATTTGTTTCCTTACATGTTAATAAAATTAATTGCCAAGATATGACATTCTAACAAGAAATGGTTGTTCAGGTGGGTTTTTTTCATATCACATCTACACAGGGATGTAACTACTGTCTGAAACATTTAGTACTGGAACAAGAACCTACATTAATGTAGATATTTAGTAGCTGCTAGTATTTTATTTTATATACATTATCAACATAGCTTAATAAATCTCACCAAGAAAAACTGAAAAATGTATGTAGGAAAAATTGAGAAATGTTGTTTGAAAAACATGGAAAAGTTAGGTAATTTTACAGGAGAAGTTTTGTAGTAACCCTGATCTTTCTATTATATTGAATTTAATTGAAAAAATACACACCTGGACAGAGGAATCAAACCTAAGGCTTAGCGCAGCAATGCTCTTACCACTGAACTATCCCACAGGTCATCTCTTACTCAGGGTTATTCTTCACTAGTGGTTTAAGCCAGAATGACATTAAGGATAGCTCGGTGCCAAGAGCATTGGTGTGACCGTAAGTCCTGGGTTCGATTTTCATGTTCAGGTGTCATTTTTCGACTGTATTTAATTCATTTGAAAGATGTGTCCAATAACAACTGTATCCGCGACCAAAATTAATTGTAATCTTTACCTATATGGTTATTAATTAAATTGAACTCTCATTCAAACACCTTAACTCAGTCGATAGCATCAAAGCCGTAGTTGGGGGGTTCAAACACTATCAAAATTAGGGTAAAAATACAAATTAGTGTGTTGTGTTACCATATAAAAAACTTCAGAGAACTTCTAGAGGTGTTTGATATTTTTAAGTTTTCCTTGCCTTCAGCAGTTAGGGGGTTATGTTGCCATAAAAAAACACTTCAGATAGCTTCTAGAACGGTTTATCATTTAGAATTTTTTCTAGGCTCCGGCATTTAGGGATTGGGCCCACCAAACCTACCCTGAAATTATTAACTGGCCACGGCTTTGGATAGCATATCTGTTTACTGAGATAAAGGTCCCGGGTTCAATTCCTGGCATGGCATGTGGGTTTCCCCCCTTTCACATTGAAGAATAAACATTTGGTATCTGGATGTTGTGTCTGTTCTAGATTTAAGTCAGTTTATAAGTCATGTGTTGATATGATCAGTCAGAATACCGCAAATAAATGGGGGAAAAAATTGAGCTTAATTTATTTTTCAGCCAAGGAAAGATGCCATGCGTAAATCTGGTGCAACCTTGGCACCGGTTATAGACCTGAAATCTAAGAAAGAGGAAGATGAGTCCAATTTAAACTCCAATATGGGCAGTTTTCAACCAGTAAAGGTGAGCATCGTGTGATATTTGTTGTACATGAACTCTCTAGCAATGACTGGCTCAAATCTGCGGTACACTCCAATTTTCATAAAAAGAAACTCATCTGACATTTATAAAAGTTATTAGATCTATAGTCTTATTTTCACAGAAGAGCTTTAGGTTGAACTTATATTTATGCCAATAGTGGATAGTGTAGGCTTATTGCACATAGTGTGCAATAAGTTGAAATACATTACTTACAATAATACAATAGCATTTATAATCGATAATACATAGTGAATAGTTTACAATCCATAAAGTTTATTTAACTTTTTATACAAATTATTAATGGAGTTTAGTAGAGATAATCACAGGACTTGAGACATATCAACCGATGAGAATGTGAGGAGAGGATATAGTATACAAGCAAACAAAAACAATTAGGTGAGCTGTGTTCATGTCCGAAATGCCTTGTAGTAGCCATAATGGTTTGTTATTCACGAATTCTCTTGGTTTTAGGGCCAATGGCTATGATTGTCTATATTATTGAAAATAAAGGAGAAAAAGATTTTCCTAACTGTTGTTGAGAATTAAGTCTACTATAATATTCATGATAATAATATAATAGAAACCAAATAAAAATTGAATTTGATTTAATAGTAAAGACAAAAGAATTCAACACCTTAGCTCAGTTGGTAGCATGTATGTCTACTAAGCTAAGGGTCCTGGGTTGGATTCCCAACATGGGCGAAACATTTATCATTGGTTAAATTTGGGTTTACCCTTTCACATTGATAAATTAACGGCTGGGGACTGGCTGTTGTGCCTGTCCTAGTCTTAATTTTGTAGCGGTGACATGGGGATCCCTCCCCGCCCCTTTCTATCTCCGCACAGTTGTCTGGCGCAGCGCTGAAGTATTGTTACTAAACCAGCCGCTAGAGCTGCACCTGGGCGAGCTGGGAGGGAACTCGTCTGTCACCGGGACACTCGTTAGGTGGCTCGCTTTCAATATGCATGGAATCAAGCAGATCAAGGCAGGAGGATAGTTTGAATGTATTATAACAATATCTCTGTTCAGACAATAAACCGTAATTCAAAGTGCAATGTATGTGTTTGAATCAGTGGGTCGCAAGGCTGGGTTTCAGAGAGTATAACAAACAGCGAGTAGTTTCAAGTTAGATTATAAGGTCTAACCAGCCGGTAGTGGAAAATATACTATTTGTATAAAATACTGATCTAGTCCACCACAGGCTGGAAACAGTAATGAATGTAAAGTACTGACAAAACTTAAATTTAGTTAAATTCACGTTTCATAATATGCAATTAATTAACGTTTTTCGAATGAAGCCTTTATTGAAGTATGATTTAGGGACATGTACTAGTAAAAAGAAGTTAGGCCATTTTCTATTAATAAAAGATTATCGATTTAAGTAAGACTTGATACACAGTGTTTTGTAATAAACCAATGTATTTTTCTTATGAATTGTGCACTGCGTGCCATACACTATTTACTCTTAGTTTGAACTATGCAAGAAAATAAACTCAGCATCATCTGGCAGATAGAAATGTACTAGATCTACTTACTATAAGGCATTGCACACAAAGTCTATGGACAATTTAATCATAGAGTTGTGCATGACCTACATCGAGGGTAAATTGTAGAGTTGTGTGTTACCTGCATCGGAGGCTGCATGGTCTAACACATCTCGATTGGAGAGTACTAAGGGTGTATATGATTTTCCACTTTCCCTCCACACGAATAGAAGTATGTTTCCTCTGAAGTTCTACCAACATCAACCCTTCTCCATTGGCTTAATAAATATATGTGTAAAACCCAGGTGTGTACCAAAACGCAGATAGAGAAAAAAAGCATTGTTTCACTTGTTTGTTATGGCCTCTTTCCCCAGGAGAAAGAGAAGGACTCTGACTGGGGTGTGGAAGACGAGTACGACCCCATGTTTCCTAATGACTACGATAAAGTGGTCAAAGAGCTGCGCGAGATTCGGGAGAAAGAAAAGGAGAAAGAAGATGATGATAAGAGGAGAAGAAATCGTGAGGAAAGACGTGGGCGTGACAGGTATCTCTCTCGGAAAATATCATTTGGATACCACACATTATTCCAAATTGGTTAAAAATTTTTAAATAAAATGAATTGTTTATAAATAATTATGATTAAAACCCGCGCTAGTGGGTGCAATAGTATTATCATGATTTGTAAATTTTGAAAAATGATACCTGGGCATGGGAATTTAACCAGGGCCCATGTCCAGCTGTCATTTTTAAAAATTTACAAATATGATATCTGATGTGACTGTATCCTTACCCAAGATTGTTTTAATCTCCATATTTTGCTAGTCATATACAGTTAGTTGTACAAGGTCATGCTTTCTCCAGGTTTACTCCCTCCTATTCATAATACTTTCACATCCTTTATACTCTCCTTTCTATATTCCTGTAGTTCTTCAATAAAAAAAATCCTTTTACTCTCTTTTATTTTTGGTTTATTCCTTAACGATGTTGAGTAGCACATTTCACACCCCTTGATAATTCTGTTAGAATTAATTTACTCGAAAAGTATTCTATTTGTTTATGACATAATAAACATGACAAAATAGCATTTGTCAGTGGGACAAAGCCTTAAACAACCTTTTGTTTAGTTGAATTTTAAACATTTTCACTTTTAACTAAAATTATACATTTTTAAAGATTCAAGGAATCAATTTTGAATGTAATATTTGAAAGATTTTTTTTCGTACCCAATCATGCCATTCCCTTATGCCCAAAAGACACTTTTTTCACATTGACCTATTGTATTCCCTTTCAAACCGCACTTCTTCACCACCCACTCATTACTGATTCTGTCCATGAGAGTGTTTCCACATACATTTTTTTAGATATCTCATTCCAACCGCTTTCACCTTGCTTTTATGTTTCTCCTGACAAACTCACGTTTCACATTTATAAAACAATGTTGGCGTTAACACACTTATACACCGCCATCTTTGCCTTGTTCAATACTACTTGAATGTATTCCTTTTTATTTGTTTCTAACCTTCTTTCCTGTACCTTCTTCCATATATAATATAATAAAAGTTTTATTTTTTTGATAATTTTTTTCCTAAATTTTGAATTGTAATTTGTTTTAGAGCTCTAATACTACTTATTGATTGTTCATCCCCAACATAATTACAGTAAAGACTTAACAACCAGACCCCAGAATATTATTTTAACAACTAACTAACTAAATGTTGTAATATTCATAATTATTTCCAAGATTTAAACTTGAGAGATTTGAATTTGTAACATAGTGGATTTGACATTTTGCAAGATGTCGTTACCATAATTTATAAAAAAAAATGTATACTGTCACGTGCTATAAAATAATCTCCTACCTTATTAATATTATAAAAGGCATGCACTGAGTTATATTGCTTCCCGTCTGCTAGGTACGACATTGAGGAGCGCCGTGGTCCTGGCATGAAATCTGGGTTTGCCGGGCGCCGTGACACTGATGAGGAAGACGCCCAGGAAGAAGAAGAGGAGGAGCCACCTACACCCCAAAGGACAGGAGGTGCAGCCATCGCTCCCCCTCCCTCGCTCCAAGAGGCAAACTCAGGACCAGGCTCTGCCCTTACATCGGCCACTTCTTACGGGGCCTCAGTTGCCGCTAAGATCATGGCCAAGTATGGCTTCAGGGAAGGGCAGGGGCTTGGGAAAAAGGAGCAGGGTATTGCCTCAGCTCTACAGGTGAGACGTAAGGCTGGGTACACCATAGTTGATCTTAACTTCAAAACATTTGTATCGATGGGCACACAGATAGTCTTTAAGGATGGGTACATTGAAGTGGATTTTAATTGGATAGTGCTCATATCGATGGGCATACAGAAAGTATTGTCGATTATAGGGTTGGGTACACAATAGGGAATCTTGGCTGTATAATGCCTGTAGCATTGGGCACACAGAGAGTCTTGTCTGATGTAGGGTTGGGTACATTATAGTGGGTCATAACTAGAAAACATTTGTATTGGTGGTCACTGTAAAATTTTGTATAATCCACTAAAAAAAGTTTTAATTCATGGTGTGTGCACCATTTTTTTAAAAAGGGATGTACCCTTGAATAATTCAAATCCCTTGAATTCTTAGGAATGTTCGAAATTTGAGGATTCGAGAAAATTTCGGATTCGAGACACATATCCTTAAAAAAATAATTTTCTTATTAATTTAAAATGAAATTTGTTTTAGAGCTCTAGAGTTCAGAACCAATTATAACTATAGGATGAACTCAACAAACATGCCCCAGACCAGCAATTTAATACTTAATCTGAATGTATGAATATTATGATAAATGGATTATAAGTAAATATGTTAACACTAAGTTACAAAAGTAGAGCGTTGATAATTCAGATGTCAAAATTCTGAATCGCCAAGAAAAAATATTATTTATGAAAATAACCGCAGTGGCATCAATATCAAAGACATAGCAGCCATAAAGTACACTTCAACCCTTGTTATAAAAAAAATGGAGATTTTTTTATTGTTAGATTTTGGCCTTATTATTTTCCTTCAGAATTTGTGATATTTAGCACACAAAAATTGTTTTAAGTGTGTTGTTTAAATAAAGTGAAAATGTTTCTACCTTAACACTGTGTTTTCGTAAGTATTCTGTCCATGCTAATATCCAAAAAAATATTTTTGTATCGAGTACTTTTTTTTATATCCACTACTGTTTCCAGCCTGTAATCTTTGTCAGTTTTTTATTCAAGCCATATATTTTCCACTACCAGCTTGCTAGGCCTGTCATAGCTTCTTATACTTTATAATCTAACTTAAGACAAGAACAGGCACAACAGCCAATCCCCGCCTGTCAATTTATCAATGTGAATGTGTAAACCCATATTTTAATCAATGATAAATTTTCAACCATGCCAGGAATCAAACCCGGAACCCTTAGCGTAGTAAGCAGACACGCTACTGACTGAGCTAAGGTGTCGGACTTTATTTGGGCCTGTATTTTCGAAAATCTGGACAGATCAATAATCCGGACTGGGCCAATTAGTCCGATTATCTACTCTCTCCTGCAGGGCTATTCAATTAATAATAATATTAATAATAGCACCACGTCTTACTACCCGTTCGGGTTATACGCTTTAAGTACTAATTAAGCTAATAGATTAGGAATTGGGAAGGTTGAATTAGAGGAAGTGAACCCGCATTTGCGTGGAGGGAGAGTGGAAAACCATTTAGGAAAAACCACTCTCAGTTCACCCGACCGAGATTCGAACCTCGATCTCCCCGTCCTCAGCAGTAGAGCTCTACACGACAAGCGTGTTAGCCATCTACGCCACCGAGGCGGGTCTATTCAATTAGTTATCCAAGCGGGCCACTCGAAAAAAATTATAATATTTGACGGGCCAGACATTTAATTCAATCTGACTTAATTTGGAATGTTATTAGATTATACTTTTGTAGTTTAAGTGTGAAACATGATTCAATATTATTTATAATAATATATTTCACTAAAATTTAAAAAAAATTAAATCTAGAATAGGACTAGGCCTAGTAAATATGAAAAAGTATATCATGTCAAAATCATTTAAACATAAATAATCATTATTAGAATATAAACCATTGATAGGATAAATATAATAAGACTCATTACAAGCAAAGCACTCTGCTATTACTATAAATAACGCACGATTAATAAGCTAGGTAAATATCAACTGGTGCGACATCAACGGCTGTTGGAGGAGTCACTCTCAGCCACCCGGTCACCTACATTGTTCAGGGTAGTAAGCAACAATATGTTATATAGCTCAGCCGTTATGTGGTGGCGCTTGGAGGGAGAGATACCGGGTCTAGAGTGGGGGGCGCACACCAATGGAGGGTAAGCTCACACTCCCTTCTAAACATACAATGTTGTGGTGCCAAGGATCGAGTAACACTGGGCTTGTAACTTCCCCCACCACTGATAAGAGACTGAAGATCTCTCTGGCCATTCAAGGTCAGGCGCCTTTACATACCGTCTGAACTATACGGTGCCTCTCCGGTAACACTGGGCTTGTAACTTCCCCCACCACTGATAGGAGACTGAAGATCTCTCTGGCCATCCAAGGTCAGGCACCTTTACATACCGTCTGAACTATACGGTGCCTCTCCAGTGATACAGTAGTTCATAATCTTTTATAAGATTCACATTCAGGATTCGAAGGTCAATTGGAGATTTGGATTTAAAAAATAGTGGATTCAAGCCAACTCAAATATTAGTTAAATTGTTTGTCAGCATTTTTTGTATTTGTAAATTTAATGTTCTCAAAATATTAGATAAAATATCTCTCGATTACTATATTTAATCAGCAAAGTATTTGTGTTTTCACAGTAACAGTTTGATCGAATGAGTCAAATTATTGCACGTAGAGGAGGCAGGTGTTTTTGCAGTCACAGTTTGATTTAATGAGCCAAAGTATTGCAGGTGGAGAAGATTAGGTGTCTTTACAGTCACAATTTGATCTAACGATTCAAAGTATTGCAGGTGGAGAAGACCAGTAAACGAGGTGGGAGGATAATCCGCGAGAACGACGTGATGCCGCCACCTGCCATCAGTTCACCTGGGGCCATGTCCCAGGTCCAATCCTCCAAGCCAGAGCCCACCATCACCGAGATCATGAAGAGCCCCTCAAAAGTTGTACTACTCAGGGTGAGCTCACATTATTTGGAAGAAATGGATACATTTGAAAACTAATTACTTTCATTTATATATTGGCTCAATTATAAAACAGTTTTATATTTATGTTGATTGAGTTTCTTGTCTGTGTTATGTTCTGTAGAATATGGTAGGACCAGGGGAAGTAGATGAGGACTTGGAACCAGAGGTAAAAGATGAGTGCAACACTAAGTACGGAGATGTCATCAAGGTTATAATCTTTGAGCAGCCTAATGTACCCCATGAAGAGGCTGTGCGCATATTCGTGGAGTTCAAGAGGATAGAGTCGGCCATCAAAGGTGAGCTACAGCAGGATTATGGTACAAAGGAACTTTTACATTTTATTTTATTTGAGGTATTTAACTTTTTTAACCAACTGATGATCACATGAGAATGTTTATGAGAGCGAAAGGGCATACATATCTTGCCAAAAGGAATTTTCATAGACCTTCCGGGCTTCTTTAACATGCCACAATTGACGGCTTTACCCACGAACATTGGGTCCGCCACTGAGAGCCACGTCTCTGGAAACATGGTCCCAGGCGGCCATGGTGCTGAGGGGCGGCGAGGGGTATCGGGGAAATAAAATCCCTGGGGCGGACCAACTAGTAGGAAGTTAAGGAAGATGTGAATATGGACATTAGGTTAGGTGCTTATATCAAAATTTTGTTAGTATTAAAAAAGGACTGGTGACATGAGGGATTAGTAAGAAATGTATGTAAACACGCCCCTTTTTATATTAATATATATTGGGGTAAATAAATTGAATAAATTGAATAAAAAAAATTTTGAATTGGTCCTGAGGTGAGCACCTTACCCCAAGACCACTGGGGTCAACAGACTCTTATAAAACACAAACATTAGTTTGTGGTAAACATTGATAACATTTTACTATCTTATTATTTTTATTTTATGGTTATTTATAATATCTATTAAAAGCTACAGCTGCTGATCACATACATGATGTATGAATATGTGAATGTAGATCTAGTAACTTTTCTAGCTTTTCTTCCTATGAAAATTGAACTGTGACATGTACGAATAATGTGCTTCACGTCTTATTACCCACACATCCTGTCCACATGTTCACCTATATGATAGAAATGAGGAAGGTAGTATTTTACCCTACTCCCCCCTCAATACGAAACTTGGACTCAACCATTATGACACATGATCGCTTGAAACTTTAATCTCACAATCTTATAGATATTTACTAAACACACTAAAAGTTTTCAAAGCTAAAAATTCAAATAAACTCAAAATTAATTCAATAAGTTGCAGATTTTATAATGAAAAGAACACATTTCACACGTTACAAAAATTTCAAGTCATCCGCCATAACTGATCCTACATATGTTAGCTTGCCAGAAATTAGTGATGAAGTTTTGGCAACAATATATCGATAATCTATTGAGTTAAAATAAATATAACATTTTATTGCTCCATTTTTATTAACTACGTCGAATTTTGTCCTATTTTTATTAAACTTGTCTTATTCAATCAAAATGAAAAAGCGACAAAGAATATAATTACAGGAGAGCAGCCATTTTAATTTGATAGGAATATCATAGCTTTCGATATACACATTGTAATGTATCAATTAACGATAGATATATCGTTATATCATGGAAAAATGCAATCCCTAGTCTACATATTAAATAGCAATTGTTTGTTTAGAATCGATTCATATATTCTGACAGTCTCACTTAATTTTTACTTCTTAAAAACAGTGTGTCAAAGTTGTTAAGTTTTTACCTCTTGTTATTGTCATAATGTCAGTTCATATTATATTCGAGACCATTTATTTCTCATGTAGAACACCTCAAAATGTTAGGGTCGGTCATATTGTATTTGGGATCGTAATATATTCAGGCCATTACAGTATATTTACAATTTGCCAGCATTTAAGTGAAACAGCAACTAAATTAACATGAGAGATAATTGATTATTACCTATTTTGAATCTTTCTGTTTTGTTTAGTTGCTAATTTCATTGAAAGCTAAGAATCTAGTAGCAAGAATTGTAATATTAAGATCTATTCTCGATTCTTTCGATACCAATAAGTATCGAGGTCTCGAGGAATCAAATTTGACCTAATTTTTAGTAAACCTGCTCATTTACCTGGATTGAAAGTGGAAAACATTTTTTTAAGTCCTCTCAGAATTGATCCTTGACCTTTCTGTCACCAGCAAACCAGACCAGATGAGACTCGCGCCTCTGTCTACTTGCCCACCAGTGTATATAACATGTTTTAAATAAACTTGCTGAAGTTTGGACTAAAATTGTGCCCTTTTTGGGTCTAAGTCTGGCACACTCAATGTAAAGAGAATAGAAGGTAGTGTTAATAGAAAAAGACATCTGATGTCCAATTAACGTAATTACTCTACTTATTAAAAAAAATTAATGCTTGGTGGTCTTTGTATTAAAATATAACTAATGTGTACTGGGTGACATAAGCAATTATATAATCCAATTTCTCTATTCTATTATCTTTACTTTGGGCACACTCCTCCAAGTTTCGTAAGTGGAAACTTGCTCACCAATATATAAATCCAGGTACACGCCTGGTCTCAACCTTAGAAAACCATCTCTCCTTTTCTTTCAAGCAGACCTACTTACATCAGTCAGTCATTTCTATATAAACAATAACTGATAATTTAATAACTCAATAATTAAATATAATATAAATACATCTTATCCACCTACCAAGAGTCAAGACACAATTTTGAACAGACAACTGCAGTGACCATGTTCTAACTCTAGTCCAGTCTGTATTTTACTCTCTTCTGCTGAGAAGGGGACTGATTTAATTCAAAAATTTCATAATTATGTCTTTTTTTGTGTTTTTAACTGTAAACTTTGAGGCTTACAGTTTTCTGGTAAGTATGTAGGCCTTGCTATTGCTATTCTCTTTTCAATGCATAGTTTAAAATAGTCGTTTTGCACAGTTTTTCCTTTGTAAAGATTACAGAAAATATTACAAAAAACAAAAGCAATATTTTCATACCAACGCTAAAAATTTGTTGAAAAATGTATGTATATTTTTGTCACCGTGTCTCACTACTTGTTCAGGATATATGCATATGAATTAGTGTTATGCATGAGAAAGATTGCATTTAGAGGAAGTATACCTAGATTTTTTTGGAGGAAGAGTGGAAAATAATTTAGGAAAAACCTGCCTAAGTATACCTGAACAGGATTCAAAACTCGAGTTTCATAATTGAGCTTTAGAACTCATGTTTATTCCATTAAATATCAAGTTTAATCATTTATTCCCCAATCACATGCACGCACAAAGTCGATATGTTTCAATTTAAAGATCACCAAAGTTGGCCTTTGACCCTTTATTCAAAAAAATATTTACTATGCACATAAACATTATCGCGGCCGGCCTGCACGTTAAAAGTTGTGCGCATCTGATTACCATATTTGTGTTCACAGCGGTGGTGGATTTGAATGGCAGGTTCTTCGGAGGTCGTCAAGTAAAGGCTGGTTTCTACAGTTGGGAAAAATTAAACAATCTTCAACTACTGGAGTAACCTTCTCATCATGTTACCACAGTAGTAACATTCAATAATATTTTGTTAAACAATTTTCTATTTATTAAAATTTTAATAAAAAGTGGTTTTATTAATTTAAAATTTATGTTTAGGACACATTTTTATATATCTTACAAATGATTTAATTGGTTTATTGCCCTTCCCTCCCATTACCCACAAGCCCAGCAAATTATTTTAATAAAAGCTTAAATTTGTATTATTGTTTGCATTAATAATCATGCACATTCTGAACCAACTCATTTTTCATCAAAGGTGGGAATCAAACCCGGGACCATTATATCTATAGTCAGACATGCTAATAACTGAACTAAGGTGTTAGACAATAAAAGCTTAAAACATATGAAGTAAGACTATACAATATTCCTGAAAATGTGTTGAGGCCAGATTACGATTTAATATCCATACAGTGTTAAATGTACCCATAAAATTTCCTAAAGTAGACATATAACCTTTAACCCTTTGGTGAGTATAGTTTTAATATAGTACATAATCCCTGTGAAGTGAGGTTTTTGGTGAAAATTAAATGTATTTTTATTTTTGCATAAAAATTATGTATTGCAATTTGAATAGTGCTATAAAAGTTTAAAAAATAATACCTAGGAAAAAAATTACCATTTCATATACAATTCAGAAAGATTAAAAATTTGTTTTTGTGTGAAATGTGGAAAAGAATGGATGGATGGATGCAAAGTCCTACATCACATTCCATACACATCCAAATAGTGTATTTCCGCATTGGCTGTGTTTTAGCAACAAACAATAATATAAAAACTATAATAGGAGTATACACATTCACGCTTGGCAACTACCTTTATATTTTATAAATGTGTGAGTTTGCCTCCATAAATAAGTTATAAAAATTAAGGTATAACCATAAATGTTCATGTGTGGCCACAATCTTTATAAACAATGACACCGCAAAAAAAAAGTCACAATTAAATCATGTGGCAACACTTATAACTACTAAGATAAACATGGATTTCAGTAATCAACCAAGTGTTTGTGACAGCCATCACGCACAGCTACGACATTTATGAAAGGAAAAGTCCGCCATTTTGTCCACCGACAATAAGAGAAACTAATTACCATCTAACAGACATTAGAGCCACCATCTATTCGCAAATATAAAAACTAGTAAATGTCTAGAAGTAATGTCTTTAACATAACATAGATAGCAGCAGAGCATAAAAGTGGTTGAACGTTTATTTACAACCATACTAATTTAGACAAAGGTTAAAACATATATTTACATTCATACTCCTAGGAAGCCATAACAAAATGAACGTGAATATACTTTCAGACTCACCAAAGGGTTAAACATTGCCTCCTCTCCAAAGAACTTTATGGATGTGTCACTAACAATTCTGATTTTATTCACGTTCATTTTCTAATTGCTATATAAAATATAAATCAAAACTAAACTATTTTGTTGAAAGGTTAACTCACCTTCAGCTAAGGTGTAAATTAGTGATGGATGGTAAATGATAAAAATGAGGCTTCAAAATAATATGAATAGGGGTGAGTGAATACCATTTTTTATCAAATCAAATAGAATTTTGAACAAATATTGAATAATACAAATTGAATAATTCATTTGAATACTATTTTTTTTTTATGAAAACTATATAAGTAAATGTCTTTTGAAAATGGTATTTTAATTTTTGCCAGTAGATTTCCCACCAGGAGGGTTCAGGATCCCGTCCACCCCTAGAGTAAATGAAAGGTCTCGAATTTGGTTGTTACATTTGTCTTATAATTATATTGGTCTAAAACAAAGGTGGACAACATATTTTTCAATGTAGCCACGAGTGTGGCGAATGATAAGTGAAATTTGCCACACCATGTAACAATTAAGAAATTAGGTTGCTCTATTTAATATTTAAAGCAACATACATTGTTTAAACAAGTTTATTCTAAACCTATACTGTATACACTTTGATTATTCAGTTACAACTGCCTCAGATGCTTAATGATGAAAATTGTTCAAAGAGAAACTGAAAAACAATTTAATGCGACATTTGACAAACCTTTTGTCTGAAGGCAGAAATGAAAGGGAGTGGAGGGAAGTATTGGATGGCGGTGTTGTCAATGACTCATTCAAAAAGCGGACTGCTTCCAATGAGATGCAGAAAATATCAAGCTACAACCAGCACATCACCTTAGGAAAAAATGTGTTCTACTGCAAGAGCTGGCAAACCTAAATTCACCTTTTCCTCCTGTGGCGAATGGCGGCAGGACTGTCCAACCTAGGTCTAAATAAAATTAAAGATTTTGAATTTCAACTATCCTTATAAATCCCAAGGATCCATCTCTAGTTAATTGTTACATCATGCTAAGTTCTATCTAGCAATTTTGCATTTTATTTTAACATTTAAGAATATAGTCAGCTGATTTGATCGCAATGCTGGGCAACTAGGTTTGTGTGGCCACCCTTACAGAGCAATGTGAAACTTAACCAAAAAATGAAAATGCAACATTTGAAAGAGTATTATATTAGTAAACTTTTTTTTTTCATTTACAATTCACAATGTTATAACAGTTACATTAACATAATATATAGGGCATTCATAGTATGAGAGGTATTATCTGACAGCTAAGAAGAGTTACCTTGTATTCATTAAGCACACCATTTAATCTGCAAGTGTTGCAGTAGGAACATCCACACAAACATTTTTTCAAAAATGACTAATGGTTTTAGAGCATTGAAACATGAACTTAAGAAAATAACTGTTTGGATGTTTATTTTTGGGTTGATGATGTCATACAAATGCTATTTACAAAATACAAACTTTTTTGTGGCCATTTATAACAAAATACAAGTGTGAATACAATACTTTTAAATTAATTATTTCATACACTATAGTATCTCTTGTTGCCACAACCACAAAACAAAAAAAATATAAGATTTATTAATATATTTTGTTCTTTCATTAAGTTACGAAAATGACAATTATTTAGTAACCCTTAGAGAAGTATTATTAGACTTGTTTGATAACACTTTTTATTGATAATATAGTATTAGAAAGAAAACAACTATTATTATTATTATTACTAGCACCGCGTCTTATTACCCATTTGGGTTGTACGCACTAACGCTGATGTGTAATGTTAGGGTGATTATGAGATGAAATGGAGGACTTACAGTTTAACGTGGGATCCGAACCACGGTGGAGACCTGGCACTCCACACATTCACAAGTTGTGATAAATACATGTCTTGTCAAAGGCAAAGGAAGGGTTCGGCAAACAGAAGAAAACCATTATTTACGAATAGGGTTTGCAACATAAAGCTTCTGCTAGCTGTCAGATACCACCCCTCCAGCAATGGGGGCCCTATAGGTATCAACAGTATCTACATCATTTTACACATATGTAAAAGTATTCCATCACCAAAATTAAACAGCTCACAATGTTCAAACAATAAAACAAATGAGAATTTGAACCTTAAAACTACTAAAGTGGTTCAATAACAATTTACCAAAGACACAAAACATATTAATAAGATATAAACTTAAAATAACATGGTTGAGAAATCTGTATCTGCTAGGAAATTTAAAACAAAAAACTAGATTTTAAAAATATTTAATGTGATGAAAGTTTAAATTATAAAATAATAGCTACCAAGAAATTATTTTTTATTTTTCATGGCAATGTAAAATAAATATTTTTGATAACAATGAAAGATATTAGATAGTTGAGGAATCCCTCTACTTCCCTATTTTACACTGTAGTTTACTCATATTAATATATTGTGCATTATAATTTTGTTTCTTCGAAAAACTTCACCTTTACTTACAGTCTCACATTTGCTAAACAGATTAACAACACTATAACAGCTCTTTAAAAAAATAAATATGGTATAATAGTATTAAAAATATATTGTACTAATTATTTCAATAACCTAAAAGCTAAGTGGAATTGTTTCCTCTTTGTTTTACTTATAAAATATGGAACAAAAAAAAGTCAAACTAAAACAAAATATATTACTGAGCAAGGAGTTGGACCAGGACTGATATTAACGATTATTTTTTAACAATCATAAGTTGTGTTTTTTTTAGATGTATAAAATATTAATTTTACATTTATAATATGTATTTAACTATCAAAGTATACCGGCAACATTGTTTATTTTGTTGCACAATTTATGAAAAAAGTATTTTATTAATAATTGAAACGTTTTTAAAGAGGATTAGAAAATAAGTGACTACTTGGAAACACTAATAAATTAACATTCCAAAAGTGTTTTCACTATGTAATATTTATAGGTTTTACTAACTTTATCTTTGAGTGGCAGACAACAAAATAGTTTTATACATTTATGATTATTTTAGGACCGAATCATTTTCTGGGAACGTTCATAATTTAATACAGCCCTACAATCAAAATCTTTTTCTCTGGAAGACATCTCAGTAATATTGCCGGTTTTGTCCTCTTGTTTACAAAATATTTTATTGATTTGGCCCTAACATTTATATATTAACATTTTTTTTAAATGTATGTAAGGTTATTAAACAAACAAGAACATAATTAGATCTATTTGCAAATAAAATCTACTGGATTGCATTCAAGTATACACAGAATCAAAACACGCTAATTTACAATCCACACCAGTGTGCACACAGCCAAAGGTGTCAGCCTCTTATATCTAGTTTGGTTCACAAATGGTGGAAAAGTCTGGGCTTTAAATCCTGGTTGGATGTATGGGGCTGTTATTTTTTCTTAAATTGTTTACCTTTCCCCTTCAATTGAAATGTGTGTACAATTTTTATAAATTATATAATTAGACAACCTCACAGGAATATACAGTACATTAATTTGTTATAAAAGTATGACTTTTTTATTTAATTTTAAATAAGACAAAGAAACTTCCAACAAGATAATTATTTTAATGAAACTCTATTGATTTATTTTACCAAATTAAATATTGGTGGAGTAAGTACAGTCTTGCTAATAAAATCAACATGTGTGGCTTTAAAGTATAAGCCACTTCAAATAGTTTTGTGTGTCAAGCTTGTCTTTAAAAGTGTGGTTTATCTAAATAATGTTCACTCCACCAAACCTCTTAATAACTATTAGCCATTGTTTTATCTCAACAAGTATGTGGTATAGTCTATCAATGGTGGACATAATGCTATGTGGTTTAACGATGGTGTGTACAAGGTGAGATTCTAGAAGGACTATGAGGATAAGACACTACAGAATATGTAGAAGAGGAGTCCCTTAGTAACCTTTGCTCAAACACATTTTATATAGTAGTGATAGTTTTTTTTTAAACATTTCTGCCTATTGAGCTAAGGGTCCTGGGTTCAATTCCCGGCATGGCAGAAATAATGTATCATTAGTGAAATGTTGGTTCACCCTTTCACAGTGATAAATTAACAGCTGAGGGGTTGGGTGTAAGTTGTGTGCTGATATATTCAGTTGGTTCTGAAAGTGCACATTAAATATCTAATAAAACAATAATAATAAAAATAAAAAGTAACATTATTGTGACCCAAACCACTCAAAATGAACACTACAAATTAATAGCAAATTTTATTTTATTTGTAAGAACATAAGCTATCTTTCCAAATCAACAATAACAGTATAAATAGAATAAATTAAAGATAAGCCTGTGTGAAATTTTGAATTCAAATAATGCCATGGACCAATCTTTCCATATGTGCACTAATTCTGGCGTTACCCGATAAATATGGCAGGAGTGCATTTCATAGAACAAGGACATTTTTCTCTGTTAAAATAACAGTACAGAGATAAAAATTGTGACTTTACTTGTACAACTTTACAAAAAAGAATAAATAGTAGCAGCACACTTGAGATTCAGATCAATATTTTTCCAAACACTGATATTAGATTTGAGTTGTAAGAGAATTGGTCAATTGGATTTTATTCGTTAATTAATGTAAATTTTATTTGCACAGGCTAACGGAAGCACAGATAAATATAAACAAAAATTAAATTTAAAATATTTATTATTAGGAAACAACCCTAAGATTGTGTTCAGTATTTTATTTTGTCTTCCTACTTTTAAGTATTTACTAAATATCAAAAGTAGGGAAAGGCAAGAGCTACACACTTACCAGAATAAAGGGGGCTGATATTCTCTGAAAATAACTATTAAGTGTTATGTTGTTTTTTAAGGGTAAACTTTAAGACCTACATTTTTCTGATAAGTGCCCTTTTATCCTACTTTCAATGTTTATTGATTACAGTCATTCGGCATACTAGATTTTTATCATAATTATTTGTAAAAATTAACTCAATGTTCCTCTTGCAATGAGATCTTTTAATTTGATCATATCATAATATTTTAGAGAGCATAATATTTCCACCAGAATCATTTTACATAAAAAAAAAGTTTGTACGAAAATCATCTTTGCAATATCAGCATTTAGATTATCACCTATATGCTTTGAGAGTCATTAATGGAGATCATTGAATATTTTATTGTATATGAAAGAAGGAAAAGATGGATATAAACACTTAGAAACCTAACAAAGAGAACAAATAACACAAAATACAAACACAAGAAATGAACATTAGATGTGAATATATAATATTTGTATCTTTGTTATTTTAATAAAATTTTGGGTATTCTTGTGTATACATTTCCCTGAATGTGTGTTGGTTAGTAGATATTTTAACTAGTATAAAAGTTTGTAATGTTAATTTTGTACACGCTGTACTGTTAAAAAAAGTGGGGTGTGAGATAGTTTAATTTTAGTAGTTTGAACTCACTGATAAATTTGAGTAGGGCCTGCTCATAATAATTTAATTTAAAAATATTAAGTTAATTAATTTGATTCATTTTTAAAATAATATTTATTAGCGAACAGATCCCCTCAATATTTCTTTTAGTCTGGCTAAAAAAAAAATAAGATGTACACGCACAACTATATTACATAGTTAAAAATACAAATTTGAATGGCCATAACTTTTTTTGAAAACATAATTATTAAAAATGTATGTTTGTGTTTGTAATTTATTTATGGATTTATTATAGAAACTAAACTTGATATATTCCTGGTACAAAATATATGGTTCTATATTATTTGAATATGTATAAAACCTCCTATCTAAAAACATCTTTGCAGTACATCATTTTACTTTAGGAAGCAAGTACACTTGAGAAGGATAAAAGGAAATAAAGTTGTTTTGTGCGTTTCTCACTCCCTCCTGACAAGTTCCATTAGAATAAAACCTAGGTCGAGGGAATGGGCGGTAATGATTGATTTTTCTTCAAGATGCAACCACTACTCTTTGTCCAGTGGCAGCAGTGCAAAATATGAAGTGTATTCCTCTTTCCTGTATCTTCTTCCGTGTCAAGCATGTTTTACATAAAATTTCTTTTTTAATTTCAAGCAAAAGTTTTTTTAATTAAATATGTTTAGTTTCTTTAAATCACCGTTGTTTTCCTTTGTTTTTTATATGTATATAAATAAGTCTTATACCAGTGAAATCAGGACCAGTGAAGTGGGCCCCTATGACACCTGCGGCTATGATGATGCTCCTGGTTTCCAACCTTCCTAGAAGTCGATGGATGCCGCTCACCATACATATGGTTCTGTTTCCTGTTGTACTTGTAAAATGTTCTGTATGTATTTTATTCATGAGAGAGGAATTATTCACGGGACGTTTTCCTGTCCGTGGGACCTTCCCTTCCTCACCTTTACCGTTGCGTGGGAATAAGGTGAATTGAGACTTATCTGGACGCAGGGGGGCACCAAACAACGTGGTTAGTTCACATTTGTGACACATATATGTAAATAATAAAATCGTCTTGAGGTTTCCAATATAAAAGTTCTATGCTCCTAAGAAGTATAAACGTATAAAACTCTACAGGATCAAATCAGGGCAGCTGCAGGCATCTTCTTGCTCTCGTATATCACAGGGTCTATTGTCTGAACGCCTAATACTCACTGACATTCTTCAACTTTGTAGTTCTGAAATTACAGTAAGATAATTTGACAAATTAAAGTCATCTTAGAGAAAACAAACCTGATTACAAATATTACTCAGAAAACAGAATCAACCCATGGAGCTTGACAAAGTAAACTAATTATAAGCATAATCTGTTGTTAGCAACCAAACAAAAACTTCCTTGTATCGAAATTCTCTAGGCATCGAAATGTTGGTGAATCTCTGTGACATTTGAATACTACTGTACATGTGTTTAAGGTATTCAACACATTTTTTCTTGTTTGTTTTTAATTAGCTTTATGAACATAATGTGATTCATATTCACTTATAATAAGTGCATTGATTAAGAAATATTTATAAATACAATAGACTCTACAATATCATGTATAAAAAAGATATTTTCTATATATCGAATTTTGTTATGGAATCATCGACTTCAATATATGGAGGTCCGACTGTAGTAGAGATTAGAGGGGTGTTAAACTAAAAAAAACTTTAAGTTGTGTCAATTCGAGAAAACATTGAAGGGGCTTTAAAACAGTGAGACTATTTAAAAGGTTTCAAACATATAAGACATTTAAGAACGGTAAACATTATTATTTTATTTTTTGCACTGTTTCAATACCTGGTTAAATATACAACAATATTTTCAAAAGAGATTAACAAATTAAAATCAATTCCTACAAAAATGTATTAAGATTAATTATTTGATTTGTATTAGTCAATATTTGTCAAAATTTTGCTATTTGATTCATACACTTTTATCTAAATTATATTTTTTTCTTCTTAAATTATTACAATTCCCATTTCTACATTTACACATTATTATGAATTTTCGGAAATATTCCTTTATCATATGAAGAGACACATTGAAAACACACAAAATACAAAAAGAAAGATATGCATATCTTTCTTTGTATTTGCTTTGTGTTTCTGTGTGTGAAGTGTAATAAATTATGTTTTTATGATACTATTTTTTCATTTATACTACATTCGATAATAAGATTTTACAAGTCTTATTATATTAGATTAAAAATCAATATATATTTTTAGTTTAGAATTGTTTAAAGTGTCACTTTTATAATTTCCTGTTCCCATCCTTGACCCATTATTTTAACTCATTTCCTGTACCGATATAAAACTGTCATTAGCGTCCATCCCTAATTGATTGTTTTCAAAATTAAGATACGAATCTTTAAAACCTGTATTAATATGTTCACTAGTGAGTCCATATAAGGTGCATGTGCAACTAAGCATAGTAGAATGGAATTGCAATAGAAGTGATCATGCACACTTATTACATTAAGGACTAATAAATGTAACATTAAACACTTCACATTTCTAACTTCTTGTGATTCTTGCATTTTCATAGAGGGTAATGAAAGTTACAGAGGATTATTTTGGGGAAATATTAGCTCATTTAAACTAAATTTTATGGACTTTTTCATAATTATTATGAGTGTAATTTTAATGTATTTAAAAACATGAGTGTTGAAACAATTTTTTTCTATTATGTTTTTATTTGAGTGTTGTTCTTATTTTTGAATAATGTTTTATCAAAGTGTTATTTCTAATTCAAAAACCAATATTACAGTTTTTTAGAATTTTTATTCAAAAGTATTTACTTGTTATAAAAATGAGTGTCATTCTTATTTTAAGAACATGTGATATTTTCATATATTTAAAAAAATCTAACATTTTAAAAATATAGATAGTATTTACATTTTATGTTTATTTTGGTTTGACAAATTAAATACACTGTATTACTTTTAAAATAAACAAATATATACTCTTAACTTTTTGAAATACTCAACTCAAATGAAAAATCCCAAGCTCACATAACTCTAATTTTAAGAGTAAATATATTCATTGTTGTTTGAAAAATAGTATTTTGTAAATTATATTTAATACCTAAATTTACAGACTTATGTTAAGTATAATATTTTCACCAAAAGTTAAACATTTTTTTAAATATTAAAACTTTGATTTGGCTCCAAGAATATCTCATATTATTTGATTTGACTTCGCTTTGAAATGATAAAGTGGACTTACTTAATTAAAACAAACTCACTCTTGGCTTAGAAGTATCTCTATTTGAGATGTGTATGCTTTTGTAATTTTTCTTAACCTGGCAGTGGTGTGTGGGGTGTGACACCCCAACCTATTTAGTTACTCTAATTGCTCTGATAAATGGCTTGCAGTGTAACTTTGGAAAAATACAATTACCTTATAGAGATATGTTAAATATTCACATCCAATGTCCTTTTCCTATGTTTGTCCTTTTATGTTATACCTTTTACATGTTCTTATCTATGTGTTCTATCACTCTTTACAAATTCACATTTTCTCCCTTTTGTGTTTTTTGGTTTCCTCTTTTAGGAAGTTGTGTTGCGCGTTTCACACTCCCCTCTGATGAGTTATGATAGAATGAAACCTAGGTCGGGGAATTGGGCAGTAACGATTGATTTTCTTCCAGATGCAATAATGTAAAGTGTGAACTGTGTTCTTATTTTCATTGTAAAGGCCATATTGTGTTCGTCCCTTTTAAATGTTTCTATCCACCTTTACTGTACCTTCTTTCAAATATAATACAATTAGCTCAAAAAGCAAAAAGAGGTTTTCCTTAAAGAAACTGGTGTTGAGAATTTTAGAGTAACAATGTCCTCGAAAATATTTCATTTTTTATTGCGGTGTCTTAGGTTTGATGACAATGACTCATGAAGCTAGCAAAGAAATGAATAAGTTAGCTGCAAACCAAGATTTATTTGAAGAGCTTGCATCCAACAGCAAGAAACACTACTCTAAAAGAAAATATGTAACTTTGTATGAAAAGCTAGAAGCATTTAGGGGGCGCTGTCAATTTAGTATGTTTATTCCCAACAAGCAAGCCAAATATGAAACTTAAGATTAAATTACAGGTAAGGTTTTAATGTTCTTAAAGCATCATGGCTTTTTACTTTTTCAGATAACCAACATATCCAAAGCGTGAGACAAACCATTGCTGTCACTCTTTCCTTTGCGACCTTGAAACCAGGAGCAGATTTTTCTTTACAAGAAGCCAATGACTTCCGGGGTAGAGAATGCCAATTTAGCCCAGTTTCGTCAGCGTTGTAAACATCATCTCTTGTGTAACCCTTCTCAATTGTCATGCTAACAAATTTTTCCTTAAATATCATTGCGGCAGCATTATCAGCAGATAATATTTCACCTTGGACATTCAGTTCTCTAATCCCGTGCCTCATTTTAAAATTCTTCAGCCAACCCGAACTAGCTTTGAAATCTGTAGGGCCGCCAAGTTTTTCATTCGTCTGGATCGCCTTTTCCCAAATGAATGGACCAGAAATAGGCTCACCTAAACTTCTCCTCTGCGTAAACCAAATGTACATAACGTCCTCCAATGCACTGTTTTTTGCAGTTCTTGTGGTTTTTCTTTTCTGTGAACCCTCTTCAGAATCTAGTTTTGAAGCAAAACGTTGCAAATTTGCTTTAATGTCACAAATGGTTGAAGTTCCCACACCATATATTTTAGCGAGAGATGCACCATTTTCCCCTTTAGACAGTCTTCGTAGAATTTCTAACTTATCTTCTATAGATAAAAAATTATGTTTCCTTTTATTTGATAATGATGACATGATTAACAAAGTAAAAATATGTACTGTTTTAACTCGCACACTAAAACATCACAAGGCAACTATACGAAGAAGGTTTCACCACTGCTGTAAAGTTTGTAAATGATAGCACAGAACTGAGCCGAGCATGTGACCAAGGAGAGGTGACTGACTAAGTCGTTGAACTCTCAAGGACACCTTCCACTACCTCCCCTACCTACTCTCACTGTCGATCCGGATTTCCGACGCTCTACTATTTGTGTGTGTGTGTGTGTGTGTGTGCATGCGTGCGTGTGTGTGTGTATATATAATTATATATATAAAATAATTATGAGCCTAAGGCTCAC
Organism: Timema monikensis; assembly: GCA_902151445.1. Taxonomy (NCBI): domain Eukaryota; kingdom Metazoa; phylum Arthropoda; class Insecta; order Phasmatodea; family Timematidae; genus Timema; species Timema monikensis. Next base: position 510,464 of record CABFVZ010000041.1, read on the forward strand.
AGGTAGCAATACGCAAAGTAAAAATATATATTTATTTTTTACTTTGCATATTGCTACCTGTGGGTTTGATACTTAAGTTCAGTCGCCATTTTGCCTGCTCACTGAGCTAAGGGTTCTGGGTTTGATTTCCAGCATGGCCTAAGAAATATTATTGGTAACATTTGGATTTCCCCTCTCACGGTGATGAATTAACAGCCGGGGGGCTGGGTGTTGTGTTTGTTCTAGATTTAAGTTAAGGCGTGTGCTGATATGATCACTTGGCCCAGAAAGTGCACGTTAAATACCTCAAATAAATGAAAAATGAAAATGCTACTTGTGTGTACTTTTAATTACACTCAACCAATTTAACAGTGTGTGTCACTCTTATACAGTCAGGAGTGTGCTCATAACTCTTAGCCTTGACATTTTCACTTAAATCTTAGATTATTTAGGTATTGCGATGAACTTATATTCCATTACAATTTGAGTGGATGATAATCATCAGTAGTTTCACATTTTGGTGTGTTTTGAGCATAGTTCTGGTGTACATTTATAAGTCAGAATAAGTAATAGGCTGTAAAGGTGGATATTGAAACAAAGATATAAATAAGTCAAAAAAGAAAGCCGAGGGAAGTTGGGAGGTGCGAAGTTTACCAAGCTAGAATGTGAGTATGAAAAAAATATAAATGTTTGAGATCCATTGTTCTAAACTAAAGGTACTCATGTTTAAATATTACCTGGGGAAGCATCTCTTGACCATCTTGGCCAACAGTGGTTAAGAGTCTTTGACCCCCGAATCCCCCCGAATCCTCCCTGCAGCTTTTACAGTACAGCATACCTATTAATTTTCTCAGAATACGCCATTGTATATTAGGAAGAAGGTAGAGTATAGGTGGATAGAAACATATAAAATAAATGAACACAATGGCTTGTACAATGAAAAGAACAACACAGTTCACACTTTACACTGCTGCCACTGGACAAAGAGGTAATGGTTGCCTCTTAAAGAAAATTGATCGTCACCGCCCACCTCGTAAAGCGAAAAGAGGTTTTCCTTATTGAGTTATATCATTATAAATTCGCATACAATGTCCTTTTCCTGTTTTTGTCCTCTATGTTATACCTTTTACATGTTCCTATCTATGTGTCCTATCATTCTTTACCTTTTTCCTTTTTCTCCCCTTTTTTTTTTTTTNATGTGTCCTATCATTCTTTACCTTTTTCCTTTTTCTCCCCTTTTTTTTTTTTTTGTTTGTTTTCTCTTTTAGGAAGTGGCGTTGTGTGTTTCACACTCCTCCCTGATGAGTTCCGATAGAATGAAACCTAGGTCGGGGGATTGGGCGGTGACGATCAATTTTCTTTAAGAGGCAACCATTACCTCTTTGTCCATTGGCAGCAGTGTAAAGTGTGGACCGTGTTCTTCTTTTAATTGTAAAGGCCATATTGTGTTTGTTCCTTCTATGTTTCTATACAACTTTCCTATACCTTCTTCCAAATATAATACAATTACCTCATAAAGCGAAAAGAGGTTTTCCTTATTGAGTTAATATAATTTATAAAATGTCTATTTTAGCTTAGGCTGATGAATCAATTTATCAAGACAACATGTAATTAAGTAATTAGGTACCCCAAATTTTATGAACATAAATTTTTTAAAGTACTATAGTACAAAAAATAAACAGAAAAAGCTGGATAGTATTTGTATTTTGGCTGCCAATAATGTTATTTTTGAAGCAAAATTGAAATGGATGAGTATCCGAAGGAAAGTTGGAATTTTTAAAGCTTTGCACGCCCCTACTACAACACAAAGGCTATTGTCAACTTATTCTTATGAGCAGGTATCAGGAGGGTTGCTTAAAGGAAATGCACCAGCATTTTACTGAGTGTCTGAAAAATTCATATTTATAGATTAATCAAACTTCAAGGTAATATAATGAAATATTATTTTGCTGAAATAAGAAGTGTTTAGTAAATAAAAAATGAATGCATCTCACCTTTAATTCATGACAGATCTCTTTAAAAAGGTCTTTAAGGATGGCAGGTTGGCGCTCTTGACTCTGAAATACAAATAATATTGTACATTATTGTATTCATACAAGGTCGCCCCAGAATAAATAGCTCCTGACACACTAGAGAAAAAGTAAGTTCTCTGCTTTTACAGTTAATTTGTTGCAAAGGTTTCTGCATAAATTTAAAATGTTACCTAAATTGATTCTTTCATTTTGCAAGCGCATGCAATGTCAATGATTTTATTATCTTTCTCGTGCCGTTTAAAACACAATATTTTCGTCACTTTCAAACTTCTCAGTCATATTTAAAGTTTATAATTTGTTTACAATAATAAGTAATAGGTAGGTTCAATGACTAGACACAAAACTTTCATTCAAGGGAGAAGTATACAAAATGGTGAAGATACTATCAGCTGAGCATCAGTTTACCAGTAACACCATCTATCATGTTTGAAGTGGAACTCTATAGATGACTTTGCTAGTGGTAGGATGAGGCACTACAATAAACTATCTATGAATTTGTTTATGTCAAGTAATTACTGTAAGGCTATATCATATAACATAACTTGCTAAATGAGGAGACCAAAAATACAAAGTGGAGAAAAAAGAATTTGGTAAAGAATGATTGGACACTTAGATAGGAATATGTAAAAGGAATAAAGGACATGTAAACATAATAAAGGACAAACACAAGAAATTGACATTAGGTGCGAAATATAATATGGTATGTCTCTTTAAATAAAACCTCTTTTCATTTCGTGAGGTACATTATGCTATATTTTATTCCTTTTTATTAATTTTACATTTTCATATCTATGTGTCCTATAATTATTCTTTACCAATTTATTTTTCCTCCCTTATGTGTTTTTGGTCTCCTCTTTTAATAAGCGATGTTGTGTGTTTCACACTCCCTCCTGATGAGCTAAAATAGAATGAAACCTAGGTTGAGGGATTGGGCGGTAATAATCAATTCTCTTCAAGAGCCAGCCAGTACTTCTTTGTCCAGTGTAAAGTGTGAACTGTGTTATTATTATTAGCACCGCATCTTACTACCCGTTCGGGTTATACGCACTTACGCTAATGTGTAATGGTAAGGTGATTGTGAGATGAAATGGAGGACCTACAGTTTAACGTGGAATCCGAACCACGGTGGAGGCCTGTCATTCCCCACATTCACAAGATGTCTTGTCAGAGGTGAAGGTAGAGTTTGGCAATCAGATAAATCTGTGCCGAGACCGAGGATTGAACCCCGGACCCCAGCACAGAAGTCTGACACCTTACCCCTAGACCACCAGGTCACCCTTATATTTGCATATTAATGGAACAGGAATGAAGAAGGTATAATTTAGATAAAATGTACCCAATTTTTTATCAGGAAAGTGGGGAAAAAACCCAGTCAGTACACTCAACCAAGAGTCAAACGCTCATCGATAAATCCGACAAGATGAACTTGACGTTTAGGCTGTGTGTCCATCTGACAGTGTGATTTATTTATGTTGGAAAAATAATGTCCTGGAGATCTAACTTTCCAATCAACAGGTAAACGCATTATGTCCATTTTATAAACCAAGCTTGTACCTGATCAAGTAATATTGTCGGAATGAAGGTGGCCTTTGGCTTGAGTGCATCTGTTGCATCTCCGTGTCGTTTGAGAAGGTCACTTCCTTCACTACCGGTGGCACATTTTAATATCGGCTCCCAAGCTATGTTCCACTGCTCTGCGCACTGGAACAAAACAACAAAGACAACGAGAAATTATTTTAAAGCAAAAAAAAAAGTGATTAAACTTGATGACATAATTGGTTATATGAAGAGTCAAAACACCTTTAGAAAATCACTGGACAGTGTGTTTAGTAATCTGCATTACTCATCATTTTAAATGGCCTGTAGCACCTGTTTTTTCCGTGAAAAAATATTGAATCTAGACAAAATATGAATTTTTCATGCTTTTGCTATTTGTTATTTTCCGAGTTTCAAGCATTTGTACACCACCGCATAAACTCTTAGTATTCAAGGGTTTAAATAGAAACAAATCCAACCTTATCAAGCAATTTCATCAACAATAACAAAAAACATACTAAAAATAAATCAAATGTTAATAAAATTATCAGCTTTTTCACGTAAAGTATAAACATTTTTTAGATCATTCGTTTCTCTTTTGAAGTTTTTTTATATCTATTTTTCCCTCTATTGATTAAATTGTACCTACATAATGATATACAAACCGATCAAATGAGTTTTAATACAAAACATTTAACAATGAGATCAAGAGTATAATGATTATACAATAATGAAATTTGATATAAAAATAAAGAAAAATAAACTAGATAAGCAAAAATTTGGGTTAGAAAGCCCATTTATGCAAAAATATGGGAAGAATTCACTCCAATAGTGTGACTTCATCTTCCTTTCTTTTGGCTTCTAGATTATAAACTGTTTGTATTTCAATGTGTATGTGACTTCATTTACTCTCAAGCCAGAAGAGACTAAGATGTGCAGGGGATTCATCACACATTTTTTCCTCTTAGTTTTATAGTATTTTTATCATCTAAGACATGATTTAAAATAATAATATAAAGTAAAGTACTCGATCTAAAGCATTATTTTGACACAATAATATGATCAAAATTTTATTATCAGTAGCATGATAAATCAACTTACGCTTTGACCAATATCCGTGGGTCGTAAGTTGTCTGCAATCATGCACGCTATGAATTGCAGTCTGGTGGCCTCATGCCGGACTTTCACTACAGCACATGCGTGGATCTTGTTGGCCTCACATTCGATGGGACCATGCTGGCACATGAAACTGTAGCCTCCCCCCTCCACAACCTCTGTCTACAACACAAAAACATAGAAATTGGTGATGTGATGTATTAAAAAAAACCTTACACATCAAACTTCATGGTTCTGACCTGTGTCCAAGATTTTCCCCCCCATCACATTTGGGTTATCTGCATACTTATAATATTGGGTTAGGGATGAGTAAGGTTGCTATCCACATTTTCATGGAAGGAGATTATGACACCATTTAAGGAAAATTACCCTTATTACACCTGTCTGCTATTCAAACCTCGATAGTCCAGTCTAATTGCAAGAGTGATGGCTTAGATAAGAGATTCTCAAAGTGAGGTCCGCGGGAGACTCGTCCAGGGGTTCCACGAGATCATCCAGCGAATCTGTGACATATCTTTATATATTTTGTAGATCTTATAAAATTTAATATAAAAGGGTAAATCGCTGGTTTGTACTAAACACAATGGAGATACCTTGCCATTTTAAAGCCCGTCGAGAAAGTGAGGCCTAAATCCGGGGGTCCACGCCCATTCTGTTCTCATCTTTGAGAGGAGCATTTGTAAATTCACTTTTATATTATGTTCCTCGTCAACCAGGGCAAATAACTTTCAGAAAAAAGCAGAGAAACATTTTAGTCCTTTTCCAACAACTTATTTGTGCTAGAAAATAAATGTTAAATGAAATCATCTTGGTGTGGAATGAGACTTAAGGAGATGGTCACTAAAATTGCTACAAATTTCAATGATATTTAAAGTCACATAAGCAGTTCCATTCCTAACATAAATTATCAGTGATTATAAATTTACAAATATAATACATATTATATTTCCTTTTAATTTTTATTGTAATTCTTTTTTAATCTTATTTTAAAACAATACTAGGCCCATGTCTAAAAATGTACAAATTTAATACTTACATTTATTTTATTTTCATTTATGTTGTAATTATATTTCCATTAAAAGCTCTTTTATGACTAATTCACCCCTATAATGTACTATACATTTATGATTATCATTTTTTTAATAATTTATCCTTCATCAAGGCGTCCGTGAGTCAGCTGTTTCCTTATTAAAGAGTTTGCACGACTAAGAAGTTTGAGAACCACTGCCTTAGATTATATGACCAATGAAGCTGGTACAACAATAGAATTAGAGTCGGATCAGATCCACTATTTAATGAATATGAATCACATGTTCAAATCTCAACTTTACCTTTGAATCTTGAACCCGAAACCATATCTTGGAAAAACTTATACACATAAGAGGAAATATAAATATAATAGACTAGGTAAGATAAAATACAAGAATGTAACATTCTTTCTTATCACCCATTCATTCATACAAAGAGTTCTGAGCCACCAAGAGCTTTAAAACAAATTTCTCTCGAAAAATTTTTTATCGAATATCCTAAAGAATTTGAGGATCCCATCACTAAATAGATTCTTTAATAATATATTAAGCCAATGGTCCTTGGTTCAAATTCCTTTCCAGAGCACACATTTAAGCTGGTCCATGGTTCAAATTCGTGTCCAGAATACAAAATTTCAACTGGCCCAGTGTTCAAATAATTCAGCTATGAAATATAAATTTCAAATATAACATTTTGATTTGTATAATATATGGTCGCTTAGTTTTGTGTTTTTTTTCACTATAAAGCGGTATGAGAGCACAAAGGAAAATATTATTAAAGTGATATAATAAATTACCTAAATTTTGAACATTTATTATTTTAGATGTTTTCTAACACATGAAATTGAAGGAAATAGTATTTATGTTCGGGTTGTCTACCTTAGCCTTCCCGTAGGGCACCAGAGCTATATCGACAAGACGAGACGCTCTTTCAAAAGTTGGTATTAGCTGCTTGATGAAGAAACTGCGCGAGTCTGGACACAGAGCCTCGTAGAAGACTGTCACCTGCACGGGGCTTATTGGGCTGGCTGTGATAAGCTGTGGTTCCTGGGGCACAGCCTAAACCACAATCAGAACATAGTTGAGGATCACCACACAAGTTTTAATCTGCTACAAATCTGAATAGGCCCTGTCTTACTAACCATTCAGGTTTTACGCTTATGTACTGATTACGCTTAGTGTTAGGGATGAAGATAAATGAAATTTAGTTTTTCATAAAAATGACTACATTATGAAGTCATGCCTTTAAGTGTATGTCATATTTGATCTTGATAAATACAGTATCTAGTTAGATTGCCCTTAAGGTACACTTTTAGCCACTCTGTGGGAAGAGAATGTTGCCCAAGGTATGCCTTGGAAGTTTTCTATACGTCAAACGAAATGAGATGACATGATGATGATGGTGATTATGAAGGTGTGGAAATATTAAACCTAGCTTAAATCAGACCGTGGGGACCATAAGAATAGTTCTTCTTTCAGGAAAAATACTTATTATAATGCTGAGAATCAAACCTGGGACCTCTAAATAAGTAGCCAGGGGCACTGACCACTAGACCAAAAGGCTGGTCAAGTGATGCCATTGGTGCTTAGAACAGGAAGATTTGACATTGATGAGGCATGGTGCTACGCAGCCCGATATTTCAAGGAGAGAACAAGGGAAGGGAGGTGGGGGGTGAATAAGATATATGTTCAAATTAACATGCTTATATACAGGCTTACCTATGCAAGGGACTCTCTTTAAAGTTTGCAGTGTAAGGTCCCAAATTTGTAAATATTCTAGTATTTTAGTTTTTTTCCTTTCTAAATTTTCCTGTTACCTTTCCAGACATTAAAAAAAATCCATTTTTTTTCCCCAGGTGTACGAAAACACTGTTAAATGATTAAGTAGCCTACATAACACACAACTAGTACCTAACACAGCGAATGAAAATTAGCTGGCTGCAGCTCTAATCTATAAATGAATAATATTGTATATGTATTATATATATATTCATTTGATGTTTTATAAAGTTGCATTTTAAATTTTAATAATTAATTCCTATTGGTTGACATTTCTGAGGTCAGGGGAGTGTCTATGTCCACTTCATACCAACTTCTTGTCTGTTTTTGTACCAACATATAGTTATTTCTGTTGTAACACATACACACACCCATTAAGTAATCATAATCAAACAAATATTGGTTTTGTTAAATAAAATACTGGGGGCTGAACCATGAGCCAGTATATTTAACAATTACCTAATATCTCCATTGGATGTATGAATGGAGCTTAACACTATGGTAAAGTTATTGAATATTGATCAGTCAAATACCATAAAGCAGTGTCTAAAGAGTCTGTAAGCTCCGCATCTGTGTAGTCCTAAGGTCCATAATGGTCTTTAGAAATAAAAATCGCATATAAACAACCATATCCTTAGTCAGGTAACTGTGCCAACCAATGAGAATGTTGAAGACTACATCCAATTAAACTCTTTGGAAGAAAATTGTCTAGACTCTCGAGCAAGGCACAAGCAGACATGATCTGTGAGCAGGTTATCGAGATTAATAATGAGAAGTTTTTAAAACCTACCAAAACTACGCCCTCTTTTCAGATATTGGTATTTCTCAGAAAATTATTAACGAGATGTCACGCTTTCCAGGGTTTTTAAAATATCAAGAAAATATCCCTGAGATATCTTCATCTGTAAAACTATAATTTCATTTTGTTTCCATAGCAACGGATACTTTCGCTGCCATTGGGGGTTTCATTTGGATGCCCACACACATAGGGCCTATTTAATTTGCTGTAATTGGTAGTCCTTAGTGGTCAATATTAACTAGTCCTTAGAAAGTTGAAGTTTAGTCAAATTATCCGGAGTGGTAAGGACTCTATAGACAGGGAACTCTTGTTAGTATGGAATCAACCTCTTACGCACCATTCACTACAGACCTTACGGATACTGAGTCTATAGACGGGGCTTAATAAAAAAAAAGAGCATATGGTAGCAGCTAATATGACAGACTTAACTTTTAAAGTTATGAATAGCCTAGAACTAATATTAGTTTAACAGACGTCCCTAGAAAATTATTAACAAATTTATAACAAATAGATGACCAGTTTGTTAAAAAAAATTATCTTCATAAGTAGCTATTCACTGTGCAAACCTCCAGAGGAGAAGAACTGAAAGACGGTAGCATCCTTGAAGATTGCCAAAGAATGAAAACAACCACTATAAGAAGAAGTATTTTATATCGTAAAAAATTTAAAGAAGGCGTCATTATATTTTAAAATACTTTACAATAATTACACTAATTAAATTGAGTCTATCTTGCGAAACTTCAATGACCGCCAAGCAGACATTGTTATTTTCTTAATTAAGTGACAAGTTGACCAACACAAAACATATAATAGTCTTTACAAGTGAAACAAATAGTTTTAAATAAACCTAATAATTTAAAAGTTTACTACTGATTCCGATAGAAATTCGTGGTTGTTTTTTTATTTAAGTTCTATTACTGTGTAAACAGAATTAGTATTATTTTTAATTGCATTAATATTATAGGTATTAGAGCAAACTTTCTAGACCAACTTATATTATAAACGCACCTTAAAAACTAATTAAGATCTAGAACAAACAAACCCCTGGTCTTTCAGCCATTAATATTTAATCTATTTGTGAAAGAGGAAATGTCACCATCTGATCACACAGATTGGGGTCGATGATTTAGAGATTCTTACCAACAACATATCATTTGACAGGGTTAATTAGTTTAAATAGTTAGGAACATTATTTTAACAAGCTATAAATATATTATATTGGATATTAGGAGAATAATACAGTCGGGAAATACATTATATTACTCGGTTAGTAAGTTGTTAATATCGCACCTCCTTTCAAGTAATATAAAACTCAGAATATACAAAACAATAATTATATTAGACGTAGCTCAAGTCGCCACACCACATTGCGAATTTTGTTTTTCAATCGTTTGTGCTCTATTTGGGCTCATATGTGCCCCAACATGAACAGTTGTGCTGTTAAACTAACCCTTTTAGATAATCTTTAATGTGGTGGGCCAACTTGAGCTCAAGCTAGCCCACCACATAGTTAAAAACACAAAATAACAACATTTTATTTACATAACTCATACGTGCCTGGAAATGAACATTTGTGCTTTAAAATTAGGGATTCTAGAGCATTTAATTTTGTGGTCCAACCTGAGCCATCCTTATACCTGTTATGTAGTCAGCCAGAAGGCTGTGAAATTTGTTATTCTTTGCTCTCACTTTCATGTCCATTTCCGGTGCTCTCAACCATTTAATGGCGGCACTAGGCTGAGTTCATAATCTAATGGAATATTATATCTATTACCATCATGTCTAAATCACACAAATGAGTGGGGAAAACAGAACTTTGTTACATTTATTGATTTCTCAAAATGTGGTGGGCTAGCTTGTACTCGATTGTTCTACAAGTTATGGTCTAGGGAAGGCTCAAGTTAGCCCACCACATTAAATGTTATTTAGTACTTCTAATTTTAGATTACAAATGTTTATTTTCGGGCACATATGAGCACGAACAAAGCTCAAACGAGGTGGTGAAAACAAAATTTTGTTATAATGATTTTTTCAAAATGTGTCGCACCATCTTGAACCCAAGTTTATTAAAGATTACTGTATAGGGATGAATCAAGCTAGACCTCCACATTAATTGTTTTCTAGATTGCTTAATTTTATAGAACACATGCTCATTTTCCAGAAAATATTAGTACCAATAAATAACAATGAAATGGCGTTAATAGAATTATATTAAGTTTTGTTTTTCAATATGGGGCAGCTAGCTTGAGCTCAAGCTGGGTAGCCTTCATTAAATGTTATCTTGAAGGCCTAATTATTCCACTGCACCAAAGTTCAGGTTCAGGCACATATAAGCACAAACGAAGAATAAACAAATGGTCAAAACAGAATTTTGTTACATTGATTTCTTAAAATGTGGCGGGCCAGCTTGAACTCAATTTTTCTACAGGTTATGGTACAGGGAAGACTCAAGTTGGCCTGCCACCAGTGACGGCTCGTCACTTTAGAAGTTGGAGGGCGCAGCCTGTTTAATTCATAAATTATTTCTAAATAATATATTTAAAAGAAGACACAAATTTCGGAATATGTTTTGCTAAATATTCATTTAGTTAAACTCAAAAATTAATATCACAAACAACATGGAAAGATAAAAAAAACTTCCCCCAAAGGACGTGGATGTGTTGTAAAAACTCTGCAGCTGTGTAACGTGCATAAATATATAGGTATGTATGTTTTCCCTTTGTTCCATACAAAATTCAGGACATGGCCTACCTGATGAATTCAATTATCTTTTTTGATCAAGAGTTAATCTTGCAATATTCGTTGTCTTAAGCGCCTTAATTGAACTATTCATATTAAGCCTAGTTACAAAAAATATTAAAACATATAACTCAAATAAACATTATCCTAAAATAACCCTACATAATATTATTATAAACGCATATGCCACACACATCCTCAAGATGCAGGAGCACGCAGGATTACTGACAACTATTGCTGGTTCACGCTATATACATTTCACAAGCTTTCAACCTTAGTGCGCGTAAGGGAGTGCGCCTTCAAAAGAAGAATAAGCTATGCTAGCGAGCTAGATAGCTATAGCAGGATGGAGACAATGGGTTAAGGGGTGGGAAGGTTTGGTTTCACTATGTCAGGCACTGACCATCGTGCACCCGACTGTATGCCATTTGAAGACAAGAGGTGAAGGGGTGGGAAGGTTTGGTTTCGCAATATCAGGCGCTGACCACCTCGCACCCGACCACATGCCATTTTAAAAACATTGCCTGCTATTACCTTAACCAAAAACATATTTTTCTTGAAACTATTATGGCAAGATAAAATTGTCGTGAGAGTGCGAATAATAACTTTAAAAGGAACTGGGGATTCGTGGGGTTGGGGGGCGCGCGCCTCCGCGCCTTAGGGACGAGCCGCCCATGCCCGCCACATTAATTGTTTTCTAGATTGGTTAATTTTAGAGCCCACATATTCATTTTCGAGAACATATGAGCATAAATAAAGAAAATGGAATGGCGGGAATAGAATTTCGTTATGTTTTGTTTTTCAGTATGTGGCAGGATAGTTTGAGCTCAAGCTGGATCACCTTCATTAAATGTTATTTAAAAGGCCTAGTTTCCCAGCATGAAAGTTCATGTTCGGGCACATATGAGCACAAACGAAGCACAAACAAATGTTGAAAACGGAATTTTGTTACGTTGATATTTTAAAATGTGGCGGTCCATCTTGAACCCGATTTTTCAGCAGGCTATGGTATAGAGAAAGCTAAGTTAGCCCACCACATTAAATGAGCTCTATATTGCCTAATTTTAAAGCACAAATATTCATTTTCAAGCACATATGAGCACAAACGAAACATAATGGAGTGACGTAAATAAAATGTTGTTATATAGTGTTGATCAATATTTGGTGGGCTAGCTTGAGTTCAAGTTGGCTCGCCTTATTAAATATTATCTAAAAGGGTTAGTTTCACAGTACAAACGTTCATTTCAGGCAATTAAGAGCACAAATAGAGTAGTAAAAATAGAACAAAAAAGTTTTGGGGATATATTTAGGGTGTTTGAAAACAAAGTGCTTGAAAAGATATTGGGTCCAAAAAGGGATAAGACTACTGGGGATTACATAATAATTAGTTACATACCCTATAATCATCACAAGATATTGCTAGGATAATAACATCTTGTAGATTGTAGTTAAGACTACCAGCGTGAATGTGAAATTCTATAATCTTTTTCTGGGTACTCACCGTCAAACCCAATTTAAAAGATGCCATTGGGAAAACCTAAACGCAATTGGAAGGATAGACATTGAATGGAACTGAAAGAAATAGGGTGTAATGAGGTGTACTGAACAAAACTAGCTCATTATAAGGATATGTAGCGTATTTTTGTAAGTGCGGCAATTATCTTTCGTGTTCCCAATGTCATAGAGTAAGTAAGTAAATAAATAAATAAAGGAAGAAACATCAATATCTCTAATAATATGTTTCAGACAAACTTGTAACCGAACACTTTACCCCTTAATCACAAGACTGACCTACCATTGATAAAGTATATATAGTGCCTGCTACCAAATAAGATAAGTCATATCTCGCAGGTCTAATTTCTTCATTAGCTTGATATGTATTTTTAGTGTTAAAGTTACAATTCATTCATCCTGAAACGTTACCGCCTTACCATGAAGGTCACTCTAATGTCTCACATCTTGTAAGCTTCATCATAGAGTGATCAGGGTATGCTTGCTACTTTTAAGTCTAAATTAAGTCTAAATTGAATATTTTCTCACACGCTTAGCAGTAGGATTGGGATTATAAGTAAATAGGGGCATATACCTCGTTTATACCTTAAATAACGTTGTATGGAAAAAGTCGTCTTGCTGATGGTATTATTTGTGATATCACACACAAGAAAATAACCATCCACAGCCGCCACACACCACCTTGGACGATTTGTATGACTCGGGTGGCATCTTTCGCTACAGGTAAAATAGATTACCAAATACCAATAATAATAAATAGACGCCATTAAGATAATTTCCTGCTCAATAATGTAATATCGTTATTTGTCATCTCCTTGGCTACATAAGTTTGAAAGCCTTTACGGACAACTTGCGAGCGCTACCTGTTTTGATGGTCACATTGGTCTAAGACAATGTTTATAAAAGAATGGTCCTTGGACCACTGGTGGTTTGCAGGATCCCACAATTTTTTATAATAAAAATGAATTAAAGAATGTTGATCACTCATAATACAAAACTTTTAAATGCAAACGATTAAATATGAAATCCATATCATCCTGTAGTTATTTTCTCGGTAGACACAAGTAATATAGAAAAGGAAGACTGTACCAACCTTAAATCAATAAATATGTGCTATTATTTTTCAAAATTATGAGGTTTTTGACGATAGCAATAAAGCAACAACTTTACTTACTAATTCAATGTAATTTATGGTATTTTTGTTCAACATTTTATTTAGTAAAATTAATTTTTTGTCTTGTATTTATAACCGTAAAATGGGATTATCTAAAAAAATCCTGCGTAAGCTTTAAACCCCCTAACCCACCTTATTCCCAGGGTCCAGGTGACTCCCCGGTGCGCATAGCTTCCATCTGGGGGTCCTCCACAAAAACTTTTGAGAAACATTGACTTAAGGCGTTACTCTCACAATATACTAGACTGCCAATGACAGGGATATTGGGGTTCAATCTCCCTCGGGTGTACTGAGGGGGTTTAGCCTAAATGGTTTTTCTCCCTCCCTCCACGCATATGTGGGTACACATCCTATAAATGCCACCTTCATTATCTCTAACACATTAGAGTAAATAATACGTAGGTGTATAACCCAAATGGATAATAAAACGTGGTGCTAAAAATAAGTTGCAAGAGTAGGTGTAGTAGCAAATTGCTGTAGTTATTACTCATACTTTATTGGTATATAAAATTCATAAAATACATAATTAGTTGTAGTAAGGAACAATATATATCCTATTAGATAAAAATAGATATCAAATTGAAGGATATGAATAAGATAGAAATTGGTTATTAATATAAATTATATTGACAATATCAATTAAGTATAATTTTCATAAAGAGTCAATGGACTGAGTGGCAAAGTTGTTGTTAAAACAAAAAACAAAAAATCAATTAGAATCAATAATTGTGAGTGAAAATATATTATGTATTGAGAAAAGTTTTAATTAGGTTAAAAAGTAATAATTGAACCTTTACAAACACATTAAAAATGTAAGTCAAAAAGCACATATATAACAAAATAATAAAACATTAAAATACATGTATTGTAGACATTAGTTAAAATAAAATAAGGTGTATAATATTGATGACAAGATAATTATGATTAGAACAGAATTAATAAAGTTCCATTGAGAATTGAGCCTATACTTTGCTTAAAAGTTATTAAATTGGTTTGTTCTACATAAAATCCTGAAATTTTTAGAACAAACCAATTTAAAAAACTTTTAAGCAAAGTATAGGCTCAATTCTCAATGGAACTTTATTAATTCTTTTCTAATCATAATTATCTTGTCATCAATATTATACACCTTATTTTATTTTAACTAATGTCTATAATACATGTATTTTAATATGTTTTATTATTTTGTTATATATGTGCTTTTTGACTCACATTTTTAATGTGTTTGTAAAGGTTCAATTATTACTTTTTAACCTAATTAAACTTTTCTCAATACATATCTATTTTCACTCACAATTATTGATTCTAATTGATTTTTGTTTCTTGTTTTAACAACAACTTTCCCACTCAGTCCATTGACTCTTTATGAAAATTATACTTAATTGATATTGTCAATATAATTTATATTAATAACCAATTTCTATCTTATTCATATCCTTCAATTTGATATCTATTTTTATCTAATAGGGTGGTATATAAAAGTTCACAAATCATCTAGTTCTAAATAATAATAAATTCTCATTTTGGATATAGTTTTGTATGTTCACTTTCACTTTCATTCCATTCCACTTCCACATATCATCACTTTTCTGGCTACATCAAAAAATAACTTCTTGTTCTCCCGTTCACTGCCTTCTTGATCTTCACTCTAATATTTTTGTATTATTATTATTATTATTATTATTATTATTATTATTATTAGCACCGCGTCTTACTACCCATTCGGGTTATACGCACTTACGCTAATGTGTAATGGTAGGTTGATTGTGAGATGAAATGAAGGACCTACAGTTTAACGTGGAATCCGAACCACGGTGGCGGCCTGAATATTTTTGTAAAAGATTTATATATTATTACATCAAAATATATTTGTTAGTAATAAATTTCTTTGTTGTTTATGTGTTTTGTGTAAATAAATATTTTAGGCATACTTTTAGTGGTGTGAGCTATATTTGTAAATAAATATTCTAAGGTTACTTTTCATGGTGTGAGATATATTTGTAAAACTGTTTTTATTAATTTAAATATTTAAAAAAAATGGCTTAAGTGATCGGGTTCAAAATTGGTAACGGGGGAATTATTTTACATAATCAATAACACAGTTTCTTTATTTATTTGAATAAATTAATTTAAGCGTAATTTACTTATGACAATATATAGAAAGTTTGTATATATTTTTTTAAATTAACCAGGAAAATTGAATTTAAAAGAAAATCAGGGATTACTTTATCATGATTTATAAGAATAACCTACTTTTTTTTACAAATACCAAAGAATTTATTTTTGAAAATTTAAATTTTGTTAAATATATTAGAACAATTTGGTTTAAAGTTTATATTTACTGATTGGTTATTGTGATCAACAAAATTATGTGTTTGTTTCTATGACTAAAACATAGTACTTATAAATTGTTCCCATATTTCAATCAGAAATATTACTATAGAATAATAATAATGGATTTTTCACATTTTGGACATAACATTTTTATTTTATCTCAAGAATATATTGTTCATTATATTTTATTTTATTTAACTAGACCCCTAACAAACTTGGTCTCTGTAAAATAACATCTAATATTTTTATTACATGTTACAAATAGTTTTTATCATTAAAAATACAATTAGTCTTGTAAATTGCATTATTATTGTTATCTAACCGCAGCTCCTCAAGCAGGTACATTAAAAATAGAAATATATTAGAAATAAGTAAATGAATAATATTTAAAACAATGTTTACATGTCTTTATTAGCATAATCTTCTCTTCCATGTAAACTTTTCATGGTTTGAGCTATATTTGTAAAAACTTTTATTTGTGTAAATAAATATTATAAATTGTTATATTTGTGTTTTAACATCTACACCCAAACACCCCCTCTCTTATCCTAAAATAGAAATTTATTTGGCTTAGAAGCTCAATCTCAAACAATATGGATAAGTTGAAACGTTCAGAATAAAACAATTAAACCCTTTTACTTTATTTTTAGGTAGCAATATAAAGTCACAACAATGTATAAATAAATATAATAAAGTTGCCATCTCCTTCCTGTCTTTTATTCTCCAACCAACTTATTCTAGGGATTAAAAAAATAACATTTTATTGCTAGTTTTTTTTTATTGATAATCAACAATTGCTTAATTTAAAACATTCATAACATGGGGCCACAACAACATAGTGATTTTTTACACGCAGCAATACTATTTAGGCCTTGTGACCAATACAAATAATTAAGATTAGAGTGCAACATGAATTATATATTTGTGATAGCAAGAAAAACATATAATCACTCTTTTACCTAATAAAAACATCAGGAGAGAATATAATCTCTTCTATCATCTAGAAAATGAGTAGGAGTCACCTCCAAAATAGTTCAGGACACGCTGAGAGGCGCTAGGACGCATATTGATAATGTCTCCACAGTTTTTACTGGGCAATCTTACTCTTCCGACAAACTCAAGCACAATAACATTCGGTTCATTGGTGGTCTCATTCCGATAGCACAACGTTATAACTTTTGGTTTTCTCAAGTTTGTTTAAGCACTTGACACGGTTGTATTCCTCTTTCTCGATCAGGTCTAACGCAATGCACAATACCTCCTCGTCCCAACAGGCATCCTGGTGAGCAGGATTTGGAGGTGTTTGATGACATTGATGTTTGTGTCGAATAAGATGGGAGAGCTTTGCGTAGGACGCTTCATAAATACCGCATTTAAATAGCATAATGGCAATTGGAGATGCAGTGAAACAAATATCACTGGGAGAAAAATAAACACTCGCTCAAGCGGCAACGCTCTCTACTCACAAACTGCTTTCCCCTCTCATGTTTTTCAAAATGTCACCTCTAGCTCCGATGACGCCAGCAGAGTGCTACGACAACATGAGTGCACCTAGTTTCGTAATTCACTCTTAAACATCACACTTTGTCCTCCGAGATATACCATACAGGGTGCTTTAGATTTAATCACTTACAACCCAAATAATAGACAGACTTTGGAAGGAAGACATTACTGAAACTGCCCAGACCGATTATGTAGTCATCGGAAGTTTCACCAAAATTTTAACATTTGAATAAGTTTTGTACATTGTTAAATCCTCGAGATTTACGGGTTCTTCGGACTTTACCTCCTTTTCCGCTGGTGATGGGCACGCGAGTGACTCTGCTGACTCTGATGTCTGGTAGACAGACGACTCTGGCGGTGGGCACGTGGGTGACTCTGGCTGTGAGTACTCTGATGTCTGGTAGGCGGACGTCTACGGTGGTGGGTACTCGGGCGACTCTGACGATGGGTACGCCTGTGATTCTGAGGGCAAAGGGTGGTGGCTGCGGCGTCGTAAAGGACTGTGGAGGGTGGTGTGGAGCTCGGAAGGGTGGTGGAGACCTGGGAAACACGGCTACAACGTCGCCTTTGTGTAAATTGTACACAGCGCATGTCATATCACAAATGTAAGACTCCTTGATTATCTCATAGGGTAGTACTTCAGTCGCTCTTATCGTGTGACAGGTAGAGTCGCAAAACTCGATGTAGCCTCGCTCCTCTCTGTCTTGATTCACTACTTTGTTAATTACATGTCTATCGCTCACCACCACACTGGGAATATTCTCTACAGTCATATAGGCACGCCCCGCAATCGTATGACCTACAAACAGAAAATTAATATAGCTGGTTCTAAGCATGGTGAGCGTACGTGAGAGCTAAACGTGCTGTATGGTTTGTAGGGTCCTCCGTGCGATACGGTGCATATGTATTAACTGCCCAGCCTCCCGATGTTGTTGTTGTTAACTGCTTGACTCTTCTGCGCCTTCTTTAAACGCATTCAAAATTCACCATTGTTGGTGAACTCGNACCGGGTTTTACTCCGGCGCAAGTAAATACCAGTTTTTCTTTATTAATCTCGCACACGTCTTCATCTGTTAGAGTACCAAAACAACAGGTAAAAATACATAAAACTCGCCATCTAGATAGGCTATTAGGCGTCTCCCGAATTTTGTAATGACCGCTTTTAATTTATCCACCTAGTACTTTTGATCTACGGTTAGATTACACAATTTTACGGTCTGCACGGCGTCAGCAATATTTAACAGCTGCTGTAGCTTGTCCATTTTGAACCGCTCTACAAACGTTTATAAATAGACGACCAAGTGGGCGCCCCATTAATATCCACCCCTCCCTTGAGTGACGTCACGTGGTACGAGAAGAACAGGATCAATGACCTCTTGTACTAGCTCACGGTTTCATGGTCACGATCTATTCTTGTCTTGACTCGTCTTGTTGAGCCACCAAGCTGGCGCCAGTCATCCGGGAAAACCCATTGTGACATAATTCAAGGTCACGATATATTCTTGTCTCGGCTCGTCTTGTCGAGCCACCAAACTGGCGCCAGTCATCAGGGTTGTGACAGTGCGATGACGTCATTGGGAAAAACCCATTGTCTGGAGGAAGGGTTGCCAGAGTCATTAACCTAGCTCACTGTTTCAAGGTCACGATCTATTCTTGTCCCAACTCGTATTGTCGAGCCACCAAGCTAGCGCCTGTCATCCGGGAAAGTCCATTGTGACATCATTCAAGGTCGTGTCCCGACTTGGTTTGTCGACCTACCAAACTGTCGCCAGGTATGAGTCATCAGTATTCAGCCCTGTTATTACTTATGAATTTATATAGTTATATATTATTTCGTCAAAATATATTTGCCGACATTAAATAATATTTAAAATAATGTCAAGGTCTTCATAATTGTATTACTTATGAATTTTTGTAAAAGTTATATATTATTACATCAAAAATATAATCGGGATCATTAAATTTTATTTTTTGTTTAAGTGGTATTGGGGTTGGAATATATATTGGGCACACAATATAAATGTCAAGCTCATATAGTTATGGTGGGGGAGGTTGTGGGTTCTAATCTCGCTCGGGTGAACTGGGGTGATTTTCTACTCTCCCTCACTCCGCGTAAACTCTGGAACATTACTACCTTACTCCTCCAGTCCATGATGGATACCTGCATCCACACATGTCAACGGACGATACCAAACAACCAATTATAGTAGACTTGGGTGGTGGGGGATAGCAGCCCCTGAGGATTCCGAGGCCCCTGATTGTGCATAATTAGAGCTGTGTCAATGCTCTCTAGTTGTGAAAAAACCCATTACCACATATGGGGGTTGCGACATTGCGATGACTAGTTTCGACATCACCGGGGAAAAAAAACCACTGTCGAGGGGAGGGTTGCCAGAGCCAATGATCTAGCTCATGGTTTCAAGGTCATAATCTATTTCTGTCTGGTCGACCCGCCAAACTGGCGCCTGTCACCAGGGAAAACCCATTACCACATAGGGGGTTGCAAAATTGTGATGACGATTCCGGGAAAACCCATTACCACATAAGGGGTTGCAACACATACCTCTAAGGAGGGGAAGTGAGGGGAAGTGAAAGGGGTCTCAAGGCAGGGGAACCATTTATCACACTCCACCCCAAACGGTCGTCAGGAGAGGTTCGTGCTGTTTGTTCCGGAAAGTTATAAGCCATCCAACAGAGCGAGGGAGCAGTCAGTGTAACTTAGTTTGTTCTGTGTCGTGACGATGTAAGGAGGGTTGAGAGTGAAGGAAAAGTGAACCGAGCCTTACGTCCATAATAAGCTGTTTGGTGGTCACACTCTATGCTCTTCGCCCGGCCAGAAAGGATGCTCACTAGCGATGCCACCCAGTGCTGTGGACCACATGCCAATAAATAAATGAAAAATTCCAACGCCCCATCCCAATCCTAAACAAACACAAAAAAAAATGAGCACAAATAAAAAACCATTTAGCATAAATAAAAAACAAATGAGCACCGATAAAAATACAAGTACCAACATGTTTGGAACAAGAACCAACATGTCTGTAAAAGTGGTCAGGAGTAGGGGAAAACCAACAGCCAATCAGAGAGCAAAAACAACATTGCTTAACAACCAATCAGAGAGCGACAACAACATTGCGTAATCATCACAATACACGCACACTCCCCAACGGGGTCAAAGATCATAGGTCAAATTGAGCTGATAAGTCGCGCTAGCTACTTATATATATATATACGGTATATATATATATATATATATATGGCTTGAATTAAAAAACTGACCCAGTTTTCTATCCAAGCCATATATTTTTCCACCACAGATTTGCTAGGCCTGTTGTGGCTTTATATGGCTTATAGTCTAACTTAAGACTAGGACATGCACAACATCAAGTCCCTGGCCGTTAATTTATCAATGTGAAAGAGTAAACCCACATTTCACCAATAATACATTTTTCGGTCATGCCAGGAATAGAACCTGGAACCCTTATCTCGGTAGGCAGACACGCTACCGAATGAGCTAAGGTGTCGGACAGATATATGTATATAAATAAATATATTTGCACTGCAGGAAGCGTGATATAAAGCGTTAGGCTCGCATTTGTATGAGGTCACACACCATTTATGAGGAAGTTTGGGCTCGAATCCTGACCACTTTCATTAGGGATGGTTTTTACATTTGGTTTTCCCATTTGTCCTATTTACTAATTTGGATGCACCTCTTAAGTACTGTATTACCATTATTATCTCTATATCTCAAGTAAGCCATTAAAACCTGTGAAGTTAATCTGCCAACTTAAAAAAAAACATTTAAGCTATTGGACTTATTTAAGGCACATAATCCAAATCAAGTATTAATATCAATAACCATATTTATAAAATAATAACAGTCTAATTAATTAATTCTTACTTTCATTTGCGAAATCAAGGTCAAAAGACTTGTCTTTCACTTAATCCCGATAAACTTAACGTTCACTTAACGTAAATAAATTAATGTATGATCAGGATGCACGCAACGTAATTTAACAGTTTGATCAAAACTTATCCGATGGTTTGGACTGTTTGAACAACAAATTGTTCACTAAAATGATACCAAAGCACTTAGGTCAAATTGGGCTGCAAGTACTTGCAATAGAAGCTTTACTGGAGCTACAAAATAATTAAACTACGACGCTTTAGACTTTGCAATAAATTTTGTAGCTTTTTTCCCCCTCTTTATTACTGACAAGACAAAAGGTAGTGTAAAGTGAAAGGCGAAATGAATTATAAGCTAAATCCGAATATAAAATTAGTTTCATGATATGACACATACCTTTGTATTTAAAGCCGTGTGGCCTGACAGCGATTGATACTTTCGCGCTGATCTAGACGGTCGCCTTAAGTTGATCATGAGCCCGTCATATTTCTGAGAATTGATCCTTGACCCCCCGTTCCTGCAAACCAAACTAGACGAGCCTGACATTTAGTCCACGGGACCACCGTTGTGGTCATCTCATTAATTGTAAGAACCTATATTTGGCAGATTTATTTATGTCTATTGTGATTCTAGAATTGATTTTATTCACAAAGTATCCCCTAGCTCTTGTAGTTAATTTTATTAAACAGTTAAAGTTTTGATTACATTTCCAGTCTTTCAAATTGAAAAGAAAATAATTTAATCTTATCTAATAAAAAATTATTTAACCAACTTTCAGTCTGTCAATAAAAATAAAAACATACGCTTGTATTTTATTTGATTTATGAGAACTAAGAGATAGCTTTAATGTCTTTAAAATCAGCTATTTTTAGTCTTTATTTTAATCATATGACGCCGAGTGGGTTAGAGATTATTTGGAGACTATATTGTGATTTTACAGGGAATACTATTAATTAATATTTAATTCGCCATGTCAATAGCATCCTTAATTGTATGGTGCAAATGACAAAAGATTAATTCTAATGAATTTTAAAAATTCAATACTCCAGTCTGATTTTCATAGTAAAGAGCCTTATCTAACATCTAGAAGAAGTTACTATATCTAATTTAACGTATTTTTACGTCAAGTCATGTAATCTACAACTGTCACTTTTGACAGTTATTATCAATACATTTAAAATAACAATAACTATAAAATAGAATGTTATCAATTTTTTTAAAACTTGTTTGTATTTTTTAAAGGCTCTTACTATGAAAATTAGACTATACCTAAATGTCTGCTCCGACCTGTTCTTGCCCCGGTTGCATTCACATCACACTAAGACTTATTTATATATTAGCACCGTGTCTTACTACCCGTTCGGACTATATGCTCAAATACTAATTACGCTAATGGGCTAGGAATAAGGAAGGTTGAATTAAGAGAAAGTGAACCCACATTTGCGTGAAGGGAGAGTGGAAAACAATTTAGGAGGAGAGACACACAGTAAACAATCATCACACTCTCCACCCACTATGTAGCAATTTTAAACATGTCGTGTCCTAAAACATGTATCTGTCATGTAGACGAGTCATTTTATCCATTGTGATATTAGAGTTGAAAATACGTAGCCTAATATTAACAACAACAACATTTCACAATCATACCCAAAACTTATTTTTCAGGGGGATGGAATTAACTGTAGTAACTCATGGCGAAACATATAATTTATACGTGCATATATTATGTAAAACCGTATGAAAAGTCTGTTTTAACTCCTACTCCCTCACCCTCTTCACCAGCACTATCGAAGGAAAACCATTTTATAGGCCTGTTTACATTTTAATATAGTTATCATATAACGAGTTTGCATGGCAAAATATTACAAAATTAAATGAATAAAGTATGATAAATCGTGTATTGTACGAAGAAACAAACATTTTACTGAAGACAAAAGCGTTAAATAATTTATACACCCATAAACTCTGAAACAATGTGCGGATTATATTTATTTAGAGACTTATGTGCTAATAGTTAAATTATGAGAGGTAAGCTAACGTATACATGGGTAAGTAACAGTTATTGTTTAGTCCAGATGAGGTGTACTTAATAAATTAAACTACTTTTAAATAAAACCTTAATTGTATTAAACCCAGATTAAAATATCTCCCAAAAGCAAATAAACATGCTTAACAAACACTCTAAAGTATTTAATACAGTAGCAGCGTTATTAAATCTAATACGTGAACTAGGAGTAAACACAAATAGATCTATAAAATAATTGATATAATTATGTTCCTCCAATAATCATTCTATAATCAAATTCCATATTGTTTGAAAATGTCAATTACTGTCTGACGTCAATATTTTTGGTAAAACTGTGATTCAGCACAGGAAGATAAAAATGATTGATTTTGTTACGTTGTCATTAAATCTTAAAGGCTTTTGTTTCCCTTACTATTTCAAATTACGTTCAAGTAAAACAAATAAAATATACCACACATTACAATTAAATATTTAAATATACAATTGTGTGTTTAGCTCATTGAAGAGTATGAATAGAAACAATATATTTATGTCTCAATAGAAGAAAATAAAATTACTTTGAATATATTCATTTGCGTAGGTATAAATGAATAATAAAATTTAAGTACCGGAGATTGATGCGCGCACAAGTAGTTTCTTCCGTAGGCAAGAAAAATAGGTCAGTCAGTGTTGTTAGAAGCGATTGTTGTGTCATCAAGTTTCAAGCATGCCGCCTCATCATCCTGGCCGGGGTGTCATCATGGCTGTCTCTGTGCTCGTTTTTACGGTTGTGATAAACACTGTGCATGGTCGCTCCAGAACTTTTCACTATGGACATCTAAACGATCGCAAACTAACCGAAGAAGACATTAAAAGATATATAATAGAAGACTTTGTCATGCAAAAAAACAAATATCCAGCGAAAAAAATTGGCTTTAACATAAACCAACCAAAGAGATTGTTAATTAGGCCTACGAGCTCTGAAGAACATTTTTCTCTGACTGAACAATTGTATGATGAGAGCGAATCGTCTGAATACGAACATATTTTAGAAGTTCAACCAAAGAAAAGGACGCAAAAATATAAGGTAAGAGTAAAGCCTAGAAAAAGAGGAAGAAACAACCAGTACATCAAGAAAAATAAAGACGTAGGTGAGAGTTTGAAGTCTGAGACAACACTGTTAAAATATGTATCCCCTAAAACGCGCCACCGTTATAATAAAGCTTCAGGAGCAAGTACAAATTATTTGAGCAAAGGAAGTATTCGGGATAAAGAAAGGCAAAACATAAAAGATAGCAAACAACCTATTTCTAAAAAAAAAAGAATGGATATCTCTAAAATAGTCAATGATCATAAAAACTCGAATAATGGCTTGTTTAAACTACCACAAGAATTAATTAACACAAGGCAGCTAAACTACAAAAGAAAACATACCGCTATTAACTTCCCCCCAAAAGAGCCCGGAAAACAAATGAAATACCATCATAGTAGTGAAACTTCGAAAAAGGAGTCAGGGCTCCCCAAAGTTGTTCCAGGGGAAAAATATTACAAGAATACTGAAGATTCTGTAAACAGCTTAAGTGAAGATTATAAAAACATTAGTGAAGAAAACAAAATTTTTGCCAAATTTCCATCCACGGAACGCAGTGGTCAAAACATTTTAAACCAATTAACTCAAACAAGTAATTTTTCTGTTGACACAACTATAGATGACAATGAAAGTGAGCTAAAATTAATGCCACAAGGTGAAAATAATGTGATTTTAAAGAAGAATATACAAAGTTATGAAACAAAATTAAAAAAAGCATTTGAAAATGTGTACAACTCAAACGAACACCAGATGAAATATACAATTACAGATTTACCAACTGATCTATACTACACTTCAGAAGAAACAAATGAATTCACTGTAACGGATAACACAAAATTAGCTACAGAATCTTTTGCACTTGAAACTACGAGCAACCCTGTTACTTTTATATCAATGGAGTCCCCGAAAACTGAAATGATCTTACCAATTATGCAGAACAACAAAAATGGAGACAATGTTGAATACCTTTTACGTGAAGGGCAGGAGGATAAAAAAAAGTTATTAGTAGAGGAAAATAGGGACTATTCTTTTAAAGTTGACAACGACAGCAATATTAATGAAAATTCTCCTTACAAAATGATTTCAGAACCGAAAGAAGAGACGGAAAAGTACAAAATATTAAATAGTGCACCTAAAGAACTTGATGGTGAAGCCAATCCAATGGAAAAACAATGGAATGGAACTGAATTTATGAAAGGAAATCGTGTCATTCATTTTGTGCAAAGGCCTAACTTTGTCAGTGTCCAGTCAGGAAGCAAAGCAGTAGCCAAAAATGATTACGAGAAGGGAAACAAAACGAAAGTTATACATACAGAAGAATCAACGAGTTTTGGGAGTAATATAGACAACTACCCAATATTTATCAATCAACATAATAAACCACCGTATCAGAAAAATTGGGAAAACTCTTCTTCCGAAGAAGCTTTTGAAATTAATAACGATAAAGAATACAAAACTTCAAAAGTAGATACTCACCTAAAGGAAAGGAAAGTTTCAAATGAAGAACCTAACAAAATAGAAATAAGGAAACCATTAAAAAAAAGTTTTTATCCAATTAAAAGTGTTCCTAATTTTACTTTCGCAGAAGATTATGTGAAAACTAAGATAAGACCAAATATAACTTACAATCCCCCAAAAGGCTCTGAAATAGATCATTTGCTAAACGAAAAACTCAATCCTAACGAATATTATACATTGAAAAGTGCTGAAGAACCATCTACATTTCCGAAATATGTTTCTGTAGAAGTTCAAGATAAATATGAAACAAAGGATGGAGAGAATAATTTTGAAAATCCAGAAGAAATTAACGAAACCAGTCCTTCGACCTTTAAAGTGATAAGGAAAGAAAAAAATGTCGAAACTAAGTCGAAGGAAAGTAGCTTAACAAAACAGAAAAAAATATGGGAGCGTCATCCATACTCCTCAGATGAAAAGTTTTATATCTTCAAAAAAGGTGAACAAAATCATAACTCTAGTGACTCAAAAGAAATCAAAAGTGTTAATACCTCCTTATATAAAAATAGTGTATCGAGCCCATACAGCTACTTTAAGGATGAGTCAAAAAGTAATCAAGAAAAACCGGAAGTTCAATCAAATCCTGTGAGAAAAATTGACTTTGGTTTTGAAATGGACGATGGCAAATACATATCAAAATATTTCACAGGAAATAAAAATATTACATACAAAGTAGTAGAAACACAATCACCACCAAGTGATTATAACCTCAATGAGAATTATCATACAAACATTGACGACAGAGATGTGATTCATAAATATTCGTCAGGAGAAACTTATAAGAGTTTCCCAAAGGTAAGTGAGAAATACGAGTCCTATATTAGCCGCGATAATACTTACCCTTTTAAAGAATTGGCGAAGGTGCCATACAGGCCTCAAACACCAGACAGAAACAATAAGGAAATAGAATATCAATCAAATAACCACTTACTTACAACATCTTCATGGATAAACAATAATAGTAATAATAGCTCAAAGTTTTTAAATATAGGATTGTTAATAAGAAAAAGCGATAATGACACGCAGCTTACTGAGCTAGACCAATCATCAACAACTACTGAAAGAAATAGGGAATCAAAAACTTTTTCTGGATTAGGAATGATTTCTACAGAAGCTACAAAATTAATGAGACATACTAAAGTACCTAACGATGAAATATTGTTTAGTTCCCTTAAGACGTTAACTAGTGAGAAGGAATATCACGAACACAATATGAAAGCAATAGAGCTACCTGACGCTAATAGTAGAGAATTCCATTCTATTGCGGGGTTATCCGCCAGTGTGTCAGGCTCAGTGTTGTCCTCATTTACAAACAAGAAGGAGTATCCATTCACCGCAGATACAAAGCAATCATCCACAAATGAGGATAAACATACTTTACCTTTATCTGGGTTAGACAATCTTATTCCTGAATCAATACCCAAGATTTTTACAAAAGAAGAACATCTATCAGAGAAAGAAACGGAGGGATATAATCAAGACAAAAATAAAAATACTTTCCAATTTTCAAAGTTGGTCAACTTAATTCCTGAATCACTTCCCGAAACTTTAAAGCAAAAAGAACAATTATTCCCAGATGAACAAGACAAATACAATCATGATGAAAATGAAAATAGTTCTCTTTTTCCTAAGATGGAAAATGTTTTTCCAGGCTCACTTCCAAAAATGTTACCAAGGAAAGAACAAATATTTAAGGAAGAAAAAGGGAAATATATTAAAAATGAAGATAAGCATTATTTGCATTTGTTTAGTCAGGAAAATCTTATTCCAGGACCGCTTTCCAAAACTTTTACGAGGGAAGAGCAAATATCTAAGGAAGAAAATGTGGATAGTATTCAAAATGAAGGTAAAGAAACTTTTCCTCTGGTTAAGCAGGAAAATTTTATTCCAGGATCAATTCTCAAAACTTCACTAGGCGGTGAACAAAATATATCCAAAAAAGAAAATGGGGAATATATTCAAAATGAGGGTATACAATCATTCCATTTGTCTAAGCTGAAAACTCTTATGCCAGGCTCACTTTCAAACAGTTTAACAAGGGAAGAACAAACACCCAAGGAAGAAAATGAGGACTTTACTCAAAAAGCGGATAAACAAACGTTACCTGTGTATAAGCAGGAACATCTTACTCCAGGATCACTCCCAAAAAATTTACCAGGGAAAGAACAAATATCCAAGGAAGAAAATAAGGGACACATTCAAAATGAAGATAAATATTCTTTACATTTGCCTGAAAAGGAAAATCTTATTTCAGGATCACTTCTCAAATATATACCAAGAGAAGAAAAAAATTATAAGAAAAAAATTGGGGAAAATATTCAAATTGAAGATTTACCTTATTCACATTTTTCTAAGAAGAAAAATCTTATTCTAGGATCACTTCCAAAAACTTTATTAAGTGATGAACAAATACCCAAGGAAGAAAATGTGGAGTATATTCAAAATGAAGATCAACTAAACTTCCCTTTGAACAAGCAGGAAAATATTATCCCAGGATCACCTACCAAAATTTTATCAAGAAAAGAACAAATATCCAATGAAGAAAATGAAGAACATAATCAAAATGAAGATATACATTTGTTCCCTCCATCTAAGCAGGAAATTATTATTCCAGAATCACTTGCAAAAACTTTATCAAGAAAAGAACAAATATCCAACGAAGAAAATGAAGAACATAAATCAAAATGAAGATATACATTTGTTCCCTCCGGCTAAGCAGGAAATTATTATTCCAGAATCACTTTCCAAAACTTTATTAAGGGGAGATCAAATACCAAAGGAAGAAAATCTAAACTACATTCAAAAGGAAGATAATTCAACCTTCCCTTTATCTAACCAGGAAAATCTTAATCCAGGATCACTTCTCAAAAACTTATCAAGGGGAGAACAAATACTCTTGGAAGAAAATGAAGAATACATTCGAAATGAATATAAACATTCTTTCCCTCAATCTAAGCAGGAAAATCTTATTCAAGTATCACTTCCTAAAACTTTATCAATGGAAGAACAAATATATAAGGAGGAAAATGGGGATTATATTCAAAATGAAGATAAACATTCTCTCCCTCAGTCTAATCTGGAAAATATTATTCCTGGATCACTACCCCAAACCTCATCACGGGAAGAACAAAGGGAAATGGGGGAAAGTGAGGAATTTATCCCAAATGAAGATAAACACACTTTCCCCTTGTCTAAACAAAAAAATCTAATTCCAGAATCACTTACTAAAACTTTATCAAGCGAAAAACAAATAACCAAGGAAGAAAATAGAGAATATATTCAAAATGAAGATAAACACAATTTTCCCTTGTATAAGAAGGACATTTTAATTCCAGAATCACCTCACAAAACTTCATCGGGGGAAGAACATGTATCCCAGGAAGAAAATGGAGAATATAATCCAAATGAAGATAAATATTCTTTCACTTTTTCTAAGCAAGAAAATCTTATTCGTGGATCATTTCCCGAAACCTTACCATTGGAAGAACAAGTGCCCAGGAAGGGAATTGAGGAATATATTCATAGTGAAGGTAAACACTCTTTACCTTCGTACAAGCAGGAAAATCTTATTCCAGGATCACTTTCAGAAACTTTACCAAAAGAACAACAAATACCCAAAGGAAAAAATGGGAAATACTTTAAAAATGAAAATAAAAATTCTTTCCATTTGTTTGGACAAGAAAATTTTATTCCGAAATCACTTCTGAAAAACTTATCAAGAGAAGAAGAAATATCTGAAGGAGAAAATGAGAAATTTGTTCAAAATGAAGATAAAGATTATTTTCCTCTATTTAAGCAGAAAAATCTTACTACAGAATTACTTTCCAAAACTTTACCAAATGAAGAACAAATAGCCAAGAAAGAAAATTGGGAATATGTTCAAATTGAAGATAAACAGAATTTATCCATGTCCAAACAAGCAAATATCATTCCAGAACCACTTCCTATAAATAGACTCAGTAAAGAACCAATAATTAAGATAGAAAATGATAATATTCATGATGAGGATAGACATTCTTTCCATTTATCCAAGCAGGAAAATATTATTCTAGCCACACTTCCCAAGGCTTTAGCCAGGGAAGAACAAATATCTAAGGAAGAAAATTGGGATTATACTCAAAGTGAAGGAAAACATTCTTTCTCTCAGTCTAAGCAGGAGATTATTAATTCAGGATCACTTCCCAAAACTTTGTTAGGGAAGGAACAAATGTCCATGGAAGAAAATGGGGAACATATTGAAAATGAGAATAAGAATGCTCTTCATTTGTCTAAGCTGGAGATTTTTAATCCAGGATCACTTCCCAAAACTTTATTAGGGGAAGAACAAACATTCATTGAAAAAAATGGGGAACATATTCTAAATGAATATAAACATACTTCTCCCTTGTCTAAGCAGGAAAATCTAATTGCAGAATCACTTCCCAAAACTCTATCAAGAGAAGAACAAATATCTGAAGAAGAAAATGGGAAATATATTACATATGAAGATAAACACACTTCTCCCTTGTCTAAGCAGGAAAATCTAATTGCAGAATCACTTCCCAAAACTTTTTCAAGAGAAGAACAAATATCTGAAGAAGAAAATGGGAAATATATTACAAATGAAGATAAACACATTACTCCCTTGTCTAAGCAGGAAAATCTAATTGCAGAATCACTTCCCAAAACTCTATCAAGGGAACATAAAATATCCGAAGAAGAAAATGGGAAATATATTACAAATGAAGATAAACACACTTCTCCCTTGTCTAAGCAGGAAAATCTAATTGCAGAATCACTTCCCAAAACTCTATCAAGAGAATATAAAATATCCGAAGAAGAAAATGGGAAACATATTAAAAATGAAGATAAACACACTTTTCCCTTGTCCAAGCAGGAAAATCTTATCCCTGGTTTACTTCCCAAAATTTTATCAAGGGAAGAACGAACATCCCAGGAAGAAAAAGAGAAATTTATTCAAGATGAGTATAAACATAGTTTCCCTTTGTATGATTTGGATAATCTATTTCCAGAATCACTTTACAAATCGTCATCGAGTGAAGAAAGCGTATCATCTACATCTGAGAAGGAAGAATATAATCAAAATGATAGTAATTTCCACACTTTGTCTGATTTGGACACTTTTGTGTCGGGATCACTCACAGGAGCTCTGGCTAACGAGGAACAATTTTACAAAGAAGATTCAGAATCGTATTACGAGGGGGAACATTCATTCACAAATCAAGAAAAAGTGACTACCCACCATAAAAGCAACATTAAATCTAACTCATTGCTCCAATCACCAACCAACAATAAAGAACAATTAGGGGCTAGTGGGTCACAAGAGACCTGGCCATATTGGGCACAACCCAATTTTCTTAACTACTTTGAGACTAAACGAAGTCCAATAGACCCTAAATTCAATGAAATAAAGTACCCATGTGAATTAAAACACAGTTTTAAAAATAAACCCTTAGAAACCCTTAAAAATAAAATAAAAGAATTAAATTTTATTTTATCCTCACAGCAAATTATTCGTCCAATATTCGTCCATAAATTATTTAAGTTCCCAATTTATGATAATATCTATGCACGACAGGTAAATGAGGAAATGGTTGACAATCCTGATAACACTTCAAATTATAATCTTCCAGAGAAGAAAGAATATGTTGATCGGACATCATATAAGGGAGATCCATTTTATTTGTTGTTACTGTCCATTCAAAATAAAGAAACTAATTCAGATATAAATGATAGTTCACCCTACCTGAAGCAAAAACATCAAAAACAAGGAAAGAGTAAAAAAAAGAATTACAAAAACCCCAATAATGTCCCAGATACACAAGGCCATCATGGTCACATACACAACAAAAAAGCAATTAAACACGACGGTCCACTGTCAAGGTTTGGAGATTACGTATCTTTCACCGGAAAACAAATTGAAAACCCCAAGGAATTAGCAACAGAAGATCACGAAATTGTGTTTGACAATGAAATTATATTTAGCTTGGCGACAAATCACCTTTCTTCGTTTGGGAACGAACATTTCAGTCATAAAAATGTATTTGTAAGTTCTACACCAACTATATCAAGCATTGCAGAAAAAGAGGATGTTTCTAACGAAGTGGCAGTGAAGGGGATGAAAACAGACGACCATAGTGGATATGAGAGTGAACGTGCTGAAATCGCGGGAAAGAGAAGTGTCTCCATGCAAAATAATTTCTAGGCATAAGACAGCTTTGAATATGAAACAATTGAGCCGATTTTTCACAACACTTTGAAACAATTGAATTCATTAAAGGGTGCAAAATCATGTCCATACTTTAATACATTTAAAACTAGACCTAGTAGTGGTAGCATGCCTCTAATGTCAAAAGACTTGACAGAATAGGAAGACTATGAAGATTTTGAAAATGGGAATGAATACAATTTTTAAGGCTGTATTTAACAACAAATTATTGTATTTTTAATAACTATCTTGTATAAAACTGAACCAAGTGTGTATGAACTTTTATCGTAGCTTAATAATATTATACCATTTGTTGGTTCCTAAATATTTTATTTTTCTAACATATTATATTGAACATGTAAAATTAAGTTTACTTCTTCAAATGACCAAACTGCTAGTTTCATGAGCGTAATGAAACTAAATTTGTATAATTATGCACTTTTAGTTTAGTTTTATCAGCTGTTTACTAAAGATGTGAAAAGATAAAAAATAAGCTTTCTGTGAATTTTTATGGGCCCTTTAATGCTGTGATAAATTTATTTAAATTGCTCGCTAAAGAAAATGCAGTAAACATTTTGAAAACAATATTATATCTATCGATTTTCTTTGATAAACACGATTTATCACTGGGTGTTTGTAAGACGCGTTGACTTACACATAAAAATAGATATGTATTTATTTGAAGTGTGCATTTAATACTAGGTCAAAATAAACATATTATTTTATTAGCACCTATTTGCAAGCGTTTTGTTTATTTCTGTTTAAAATATGCGAAATTACCTCAACCTAAATAACATGTCACTAGTCAATACTACCCAACTATTTTTTCACTCTCACAGTAACGACATGGGAAAATAATATACAATGAACCTATTTGTGATTTTATACTTTTTGAATTAATCATTTCTTAGGATTGTAAGTTTCATTTAGACTCTGAAAATATAATTTAATCAATAATCATTACAATTTTGTAAGAATAACTGGCCATTTAAATAAAACTAAAATAGTTTCAGAATAATCACACTGTTTTACTGCTCGTGTCTTGTATTGTTGATATTTTTACGGTGCCATTAGGATTGTGGTGTGAATGTCGCTATCCTGGTAACCAGTTTCTTGTGAAACGCCAGTTATCTCCTCTCTAGCTATCCTCGGGGTCAGATCAGGTGCAATATAGGGTCGTGTGTAGGTGTGTTGCACGACAAAAAAAAAATCCTATTTCATGTCAGGTGGCCGGCGCATCCAACCGCATGACCATCCAAACAAATTGTGTCACCTTAAGGTGTTGTTGGGTGATTCAGCGTGTCAGTTGTACTACAAACACGGGTGCGAGTAGCTGTGTGTAAGTAGTAACATCATATGACTTAATTTTTTCCGTTCAATTAGCCACTTTTTGGCCCACATTTTTCTTTTACTGGAATTAATCCCCAAAGATGCTATTAGCGCGATCCCAACTTTTTGGTGTTTGGATAATATAAGAGGCATGATGCGTGTGTATTTTAGAGAAAACAACAACATGAAATCAGGCACTAAGTCAGGTTGTCTTTAGGTAACACCTGATTTGGTCGGGCGAACCAGATTGGATCGTCTGTAGTGTCCTTAAGTTCGTTTATTAACAATAAATTATATATTGGGATGAAGGACTATCACAATATCCTTGATTTTTTTTTGTAACCATTTTAATTTTTGTGTTTTATTTAAGAGCGGTACACTGTCATATAATAGTTATATTGGTTTGTAATTGCTGTGTTTTTTCACTGCTTTGTAAATTTTTCAAAGTAGATGCAATAGCCACAATAATCCCTACATTCCCTTGTTAATACTGATTTCATTGCGAGGACCACTAATTTTATATTATTGCAATTTAATTAAATCATTGGACTTTCTAATCTAAACATGACTGTCTTCTGAAAATGCAGCTGTTTATATTGTAAGTATCTTTTATATTTTATTTCTGAGGGATTCATATGATCAGATAACAAGCTACTGAATTTTCAACTCTTGTTTGTTATCCTTAAAGTAACATGTTAAATAAATACTCTATGAATTATATCAAAGTAGTGTGAACATAGGTGCTGCAGCTATGTGTTAGCATTTAGCAGCTTTACTACTTATTTTACTCTGGGATGGCACTTATTTCAATCAGATGTTACTAGAGTGTATATTATCTAATATCTATGTACTTCAATATATTGAGAGGTACAACGAAATGACACTTTACAATCGAGTGTAATTATTATGATTCGTATTTATGTTCCTCGAATGCTGCCGGCACTAAGAAATATTAAACAATTCCACATATATCTATTAGCTTCCATAATTTATTTGATTACATGAAGTTTTTTTAAACAGGATATAAAATGTGGTGGAGAACAACATAATTATTTGAACAGGTAACCAACTAGCCCCATCGTTGATTTAAATTAGTGTAGGGATGAACCTGTCTTTATCAAACTCTATGTAATGTCTAGTTAGAGTTTATGCTCCACAAATCATCCCCCTGATTTCAAATTGCCTTAGAGACTTGGGATCAACACTGTACTGTAGGTTTCAAGACCTCCGCCGTGGTTCGGATTC
The DNA here is from genome assembly GCA_902151445.1 of Timema monikensis. Taxonomy (NCBI): domain Eukaryota; kingdom Metazoa; phylum Arthropoda; class Insecta; order Phasmatodea; family Timematidae; genus Timema; species Timema monikensis. The sequence goes on from CABFVZ010000041.1 coordinate 545,298, forward strand.
CACGTTAAACTGTAGGTCCTCCATTTCATCTCACAATCACCGTACCATTACACATTAGTGTAAGTGCGTATAACCCGAACGGTTAGTAATACGCGGTGATAATAATAATAATTTAAAGGAATTTTGCACAACTTAAGAGCTTATATAACATATTCTTAATAGTTTTTCAATTGTTTATCATCGTACAAAGAGTTTTGATTTTATTACTTTTTTTAGTTATTTTTATATTCTAATGAAACACTGGAACATAGATGGTTACTATTTAATGTTCAATTCAACAACTTTTTTTACTGTAAGAAACCCCCTTTACTTGCCAGAGACCAAAGGTTGGATCATAGCAAGGTGTAAAACAACATAATTATATAGGATGCAGTCCCCCTCAATGATCTTGAGATAGAGTGCTCGCCTCAGGACCCGATTATTGTGGGTTCAAACCCAGATGGGTCGGCAGATTTTCCTTGAGTGATAAAAATCTATAGTAGGTACAACTTCCCCCAGAAGGAAACTATAGCCGTTGGTCATATGTTGATTGTGGCATGTAAAATAAACCTGGAAGGTATGTGATAATACCTCTCCTGGCATAATTGGTGAGCCCTTTTGGGCTTGCTCATAGACATTCTCGTCTGCTGATATAATCATTTGGTTCAGAAAGTGCACATTAAATAGACCTACTTCATATAATAAAATAAAGTAGGCTATATAAGATAAAAGAGTAGGCCTAGGCCCCTACTCTAGGAAGGACGATATTTGAAAGTTACAAAAGTTATTAAACCTGTTTTAACATATTCATATGTTCAAAGTCATGTTCTGTAACAATCACTTTTGATAAATATGATTGATAACAAAATAATGACCCACTTTGGTTGTTGAATGGGCTAAAGCATCATTATCAGAATTGACTGGACTGCCAATGATTTGGAGATCAGGGTTCGAGTCTCAGTCTGTTGTACTGAGGGTGGTTTTTCATGCATGGTTTTCCATTCATCTTTCATGCAAATATGGGTACACTTAATATAAATTCTACCTCCCCTTTCCCTAAAACATTAGTGTAATTAGTTCATTTGTTTGTGTCATATGTAACTCGAATGATAAATTAAACATGATGGCAAAACAAATAATCTTAAAAAGACATGGACTATTCCCTAGAATGCCAGCAAGTGCTAAACACATCAGATATTGTGAAGGTGTTCTCAACTTAGGTTTGACCGTTGTTAAAGTCGTTTGGTCCAGCAAACAATTATTGTTAGTCTTCTGGTTTAGCAAACACTAAGGACTCTAACCTCTTTAATTCCCAACCACCAAAATTTAAATATTTCAGATCCCATGGTATAAATAAGTCCCTACCAGTATATCTAAACTTATTTACCAACAGTTCTTTATTCAATTCAATTAAAGCTTATAACTAATCAAGAAACTTGATCAAAAGTTTCATTTTAAAAAGCTAAAAAATATGTATTTTGCGAGTCAATTTGAAGAGAAGCTTTGGTTCATTTGGCTTTTATATCATAATATGCAGCACTAATTATGCTAATGAGTTATGGATGAGGATGAATTTGGAGGAAATATACCCACATTTGTGTTGTGGGAGATTGTGAAATATTTTTGAAAAACCACCCTTATTACACCCAACCAGTATTCAAAGTCCAATCGCCCTTTCATCGGCAGTCTAGTTCATGTGGTCACTGAAGCGGATCTCATATAATTAATGGATTTAATTTAAAGTCTCACTGACATGAATTGACACTGTTTAGGTTATATATGGTAAGGTTAGTTTATTTAGCTAGCTTGTCTTGTCTTGATCATTTGATTAAGCGAATGGGTGTGTGCTGTTTCAGTGGTGACTACTATGTGGACGAAGACAGCGCTTATATTTTTCTCCGTGAAGATGTTCAGAATTACTAAGGTAAGACATGTTTTTTGGGGTAATGACATCCAAGAACAATATTAGAAAAAAAATTGTGTAACTTTTTAATAACTGGCAGACTTGAATGAGTTTTTTTTATTTTCAGCATCACCTTTTACAACCTGTTCAGGTTATATGTATATAAACTATTTACGCTAAAGTATTAAAGAAAAAGAAGGTTGAAAAATAGATGAATTGTACCCACACTTGTGCGGGGAGAGAAAGTGGAAAAATATTTAGAAAAAAACCACCCCCACTACAATCAACTTAGATTCCAACCCTGATTTCCTCGTCATTGGTGGTCCAGTCTATTGCAAGAGTTACATCTAAGTCCATACGACCCCCCAAAGTGGGTGAATGATCCATAATTACCATAAAACCAATTATTTTTCCCCTATTCACATGCTCAACACTAAATTGTGTTGGATTAGTACTACCCATATTTAGTTTTGTTACTGCTGCAGATGTTGGTGAGATTGATAATAGGTGATAGCTTCACACATTTGGGCCATAGAACGTCCATAGTGTTAAGATATTATACGCCTTTGATGGTGGATTGTAAAGGCCCCTTAATATCAGTGAAGATGTATTGAAGCAGCCTGTTTGTGGGTATGTTTTTATACATATTATAATTTAGTGTTTTGAGTTCTTTGAGCCTGATGTGAAAGAATGCAGAATTTTTCAGGAAGGCCTAATATATTTTTTCTAGCTCTTTAAAATTGCCATTCTCCTCCACCCTCCCATTTGGGACATACACATAATCGTGTATTAACCATGCTAATAGATTTGGGATTATGATTGTGGAATTTTAAGAGGAAATGTACCCACATTTACATGGAGGGAGACTGAAAACCATTTAGGAAAAACCTCAGTACACCCGACTTGGATTCGAGCCCCAACCTCTCCATCATTGGTGATCCAATCAGTTGGGAAAGTGATGCGTTGTGTTTAGACCATTTGACCGCCAAAGTGGGTAAATGATCATATTGTTTGATTGTCGTTTGATGGCTGATATCAATAGTTGCTTTGTATTAGAAACGCTTTTAAGATTTATCCATTTCTTTTCTTTTAAAGTAGAATTGTTTGAAATAATATGTCCAAAACTTTCGTTACTGATGTCTTAATTACCCTCAGCGGTGGTCTCAACAGTATAAGGTGTCACTCATGTTAGACTGGATTACAGATGACGGGTAGATCAAAGTTTGATTACTGGTCAGGTGTGCTGAACCTTTTTTTTACCCTAGATCGTTTTACACACTCCCTCCACACAAATGCTGGTACATTTTCTCTTAAATTCTATCTTCCTCATTTTATTTCATTAGCCTAGTTAATGTTTTGCGTCCAACCTAAACCGGTTAAAAGATGTGACGGAGGGGAAAAAAAGGGTTATTATAAGAGGTGGCGATGAGGGGAGTTATTTTAAGGAAATGCACATGCGTTAAATTGAAGATAGAGAAAACCAGAATGAAAAAACACCTCTCTGCAGTATCTGGCAGAGATTTGAGAATGTCGCCGGGAAAACCATTCTACTGTATGCCTTAAACCATGTAACCATAGATGTACAATCAAACTTTTTTTTTAATCTTGACACTAAAGCATCAACATTGTTTTATATTAGTTGTAATTATTGTGTTTATATTTCCCAAGATTCTTGATGGAATTGCGAGTTCTACCGGGGATTCTCTGAAGAACCCTTATCCTCAATGAATATGGAGGAGGAAATGGAGTTTCATTCTCCCGATCACGAACTGGAGGATGATTCTGATACGGAGGTAATCTAATGACAAGTAGTTCAGCAAGTGCTGACCAGTGGTATCATGGCCAAGAGTTAACCCCCCTATATGACACCAAAAAAAACCTCTTATGACGTTGGCCTGCACACTAGCTATACCAACCAAGCAGCCACCGGTCTGTTGGTAAAGATCGTGCCAACATTTGTGAATAAAGGGTGTCGTGGTCAACACAAGCCCTCTAGCCATTAATTTCAGTTTTCTATAATGAAGCTACTTATTTATTCAAGTATCTTCTCATTTGTCCTCACGAGGCTGAGTTTGACTCTGTTCCAGACCCACTGCTTTACAAAAAAAAATTGGAAGCGCTGGGGATTGACCCCGATACCTCCAGATCTGTAGCCAGGAACCCTAACCACTAGACCACAGAGATGGTCAAAATAAAAATATATATTCTTAGATTTGAAAAATACACCTGGGGACGAGAATCAAATCCAGGAACCTTGGCCAATGTTCTACCACTAGGCTGTCCAGGATTCTTATCGTGCTCAGGGTAGTTTTCCACTCATATTTTAAGGCAGAGTCTGTGATGGATGTTAGTAAAATATCGGCTAACATTGAGCTATCATTAATACCACAACCACCAGCAACTCGGGAGTCTGTTTTATGTCGCTGTTGGTAAATTTCATATAAAAAGTTTATATTGCAAAAATGTAGAGATTTTGTATGAACTTGATACATTACATTTTCACTAAGCCATACTATTCAATTACTACAAATTACTACAAGAAATTGAAAAAAAAAATGACCATATGTGTGTATTTTGACTGTCAATATTTTATTGACAAAGCTTCATAATTATTGAAGTTGACCAAACCTCCCTCATATCTCTTTAATAACCTAGATATAATTTAAATTATATTTTGTACATTAGTGTCCTTACAAAAACTATCACTTTTTTTTTCATATCAAAGGCCTTCAAATTATTAATCTCCATCTTTAAACTGGTTCAAAACCTAATCAAAGCAAAATTAATATATTCATAATATGATGAAAAAACAATCATGTCACATGTGGTCCTAGCTTGTAATAGCTCTTCTAGTTGTAACTCTTATAGAAAAAAAACTAGCTTATTATAATCCTACTTGAATGGATAACGTTAATGAAACCTGCTTTGATGGTCCAATGGTCTAACCTCTAAGGCGTCTTTCTTGCAATATATTGGACTGTCGATGACAGGGAGATCAGGGTTCAAATCCGGGTTAGGTGTACTGAACAATTTTCCAACTTCCATCGACACAAATGACAGTACACTTCCTCTAAATTCAACCTTCTTCACCTGTAACACATTAGTATATATAGTTACACTCCATTACCTTAATATGTTGCACTATGGCTCTATCTTACAAGCTGCTCGATATCCTTTATGGTAAATGGAGTGTACATAGTACATATGTCTATTAGCCGAACTGGTAGTAAGATGTGGTGATAAAAATATCAACATTTGATACATGTTATTGTCCTCAGGATTCGACATCTGGGGAAGAACCTAATGTGGCAGACTTTGTTCAAGTTGAGATAAAACAAGACCATGAGCTTAGTCTAGGAAATAAAGTATTGACTAAAGCTCCAGCTAGACGAATAGAAACACGATCAACCAAGGCTTCAGCAGAGAAGAAATGTTTGAACGACGACTCAAACATTGAGGAATCTCAGGCCCAAACCCTAGTTAATACTAGAACCCAACCTACCCCTACAAGTGGAGCGCAGCAATCGAACATTAACAGTTACTATGTCCCCTCCTGCATCGAAGCAGTATATTACGAGCCAGGGGGCCCGATCAAAGAATACAAATGCCCATCATGCAGTAAATACTTTCGGCACCGGTCGAACCTCAACCAACACATCCAGATACACAGCGGTGAACATAACGTATTTAAATGCCCTCACTGTTTTAAAGGCTTCAGTCGGAGGAAACACATGATTGAACACACCGTGACTCATGGGGGAGAGAAGATGTTTGACTACAAATGTCCTGAATGCAATAAAAGTTTCAACAACAGATCCAATCTGCGAAGGCACAGGCTGATACACAGCGGAGACAAACCGTTCAAATGCCACGACTGCGGTAAAGCCTTCAATAGGAGCTCACATCTGAAGGAGCACAAGTTTGTACACACGGGGGAGGAGAGACCTTTTGAATGTCCTTTGTGTGGAAGAGGTTTCTACAATCGCTCCAGTCTCAAAGTGCATATGATAACTCACACAGATTATAGACCTTTCAGTTGTGACAAGTGTACCAAGTGTTTCCACCGGAAGTCTGAGCTGAACCGACACGTAATCACCCACACCGGTCTCAAGTTGTACAGCTGCGGAGAATGTCAGAAGAGTTTCACGGACAAGTCTTATCTTAACAAGCACATAATGCTCAAACACTGTGAGGATAAACCTCTCTCTTTCGACTGTCCCGTGTGTAAAAAGACGTACAACGATAGTTCCTATATTAAGAAACACATCCTCACACACACAGGAGGCGATAAAGCTTTCAAATGCGAGTGCGGGAAGGGTTTTCGCGACAGCTATCACCTCAAACGTCACAGTCGTAAGCATCTTGTAGATACGTTACAAGAAACAATATAAACAAAAAAATAATACACTTAATTTATTTAAAAAAAAAAAAATTTCAATTGTTCGTGACAAACATCTAGCATAGAAGTTGAGTGGTGTTTTCAATGTTTATAACGCTTTGGATGGAATAACACCAGGCTCACCATCTGAAGCTTTGGATATAATAATACCAGGCTTATATCATCTGACGCTTTGGATGGAATAGTATCAGGCTTACCATCCACCTCGTATAAGGAATCATTCTATTTTACTCCTGTGATGTATTTTTGTCCCCCCAACCAACTTAGCCTACTAGTTCCAAAAAATATGTTTTTGCTTAAATAATTCATTAATGTTTTGTGGATCAGAGATAGAAGAAATAGTTGTTTTTTTAAACAACCTTAAGTAACAGATTTAGTATTTTGCCCAGGAGAACATTCATGTTCATATGTTTAATATTGGCCGGTGTTCAATCTGCAAGCAATGTTGCCATCATGTATGTAGACTTTGAATTTGTGTGGTGTTAATAGATGTAACGTTTTCTTCAAGTCATTAGTTTAACGCAAAACTAAAATAATAGACTTATCCCCACATTGTATTTTTGGCTGCTACTAGCCATTAAAAAATATAACATGACTTAGAAGTACCGTATTAAATGTTGGGAGGAATGTGGTATGGTTGTCAATTTATTCATAATATGTATTCAAACAATTTAGTATTTAGAACTGTACTAGTTTTATTTAATTGATCTATGAAACTACAACCAAAACTCCTTTAAATTTTTTAATCTGTTCCAAAGAAAACGTTAAATTGATCTTGTGTTTAAGTGAATATAGAATTAACATGTGTTAAAAAGCCCTAATCCATTCCGGAAGACTAGATAGTCAAACTTTTAACACCCAAAAGGCCCTATATTCAAACACCTTTGGTTGCATAATTGCGTAAATTTCTTCATCAAGGTCAAACCATCCTACTCCAAACACAAACTACATGGTTTCATAGTTGTCAATTTTATAAAAAAAAAAATTTCGTTCAGCTATACTAGAGGTATTTAACCTTAATTTATTGTGGACCTCCGGATATAATTTAACTTCAATATTGTACCTCCAAAAGTTGTTGGTGCATAATGCACGTTATATGTATTCTATAATGAACATATAAAATAAGTCATCCAAACTAATGTATTGAATAATAAATTAGAAGTATATAATTAATTTAATGTACCCCATAAGATGTGTTTAGGTTCAATACCACTTCTCTATACTATTCGCTTAAGTATCTGAAAATATGGAAATTCCTTTTAAAAAAACTCGAGGGATTTGATATTTTTAACCTGCCTTTGTGACGTAGTTGGCTAACGCGCTTGTCGTGTTGAGCCCGACTGCTGAGGACGGGGAGATCAAGGTTCGAATCTCGGTCGGGTGAACTGGGGGTGGTTTTTCCTAAATGGTTTTCCACTCTCCCTCCACGCAAATGTGGGTTCACTTCCTTTAATTCAACCTTCCCAATTCCTAATCCATTAGCGTAATTAGTACTTAAGCATATAACCCGAACGGGTAGTAAGACGCGGTGCTAAATAATAATATTTTTTTAAAATATGGCCACCTTAAATGATTTAATAGGTCAATTAAGATCAATACTTTTCAAAATACATGCTAAAATTCACTGAGAAATACAAGTGTGTTTACACTGCCAGAGAATCCAAGACTAGAGGCTTGTTTCATAGTTAGACTTGGTTTGCCTAAAGTCTGGCGCTATACTAAATTCAGGACACCTATACAAGAATGTAATGGGCCAATTCCTAGTCAAACCAAATAAGCCTCAAGTGCAGTGCTGTACTAATGGACAACACCAACCTAGACAGTAATGTAATGGGCCAGTTTCAGAACCAGACCTAATCGCCTTAAGTGTGGCGCTATACTAAATACCAACCTAGACAAGAATTTAATGGGCCAAATTCATAGTCAAACCTAGTACCTCTCAAGTGCACCACTATACTAAATATATGGAACCAACCAAGACCAGAATATAATGGGGTCATTTTCAGTCATATTGAGCATGTCTCAAGTGTGACACTTTACAAAATACAATAAGATACTAGGCTAGACTATAACGGGCCAGTTTCAGTCATATTGGGTACCCCTCAAGTGTGGTGCTATATTAAATACAGGACACCAACCTAGACCAGAATATAATGGGCCAGTTTGTCATATTGAATATGCCTAATGTGCGGCGCTCTATTAAATATAAGACTACACCTACCTAAGCTTGAATGGAATGAGCTAGTTTCACATATGAAACTGGCCCATTCCATTCTGGTGTAGGTGTTTTCTTGTAGTTTGTTTGGGGCCCACTCGAGGCATTCTAAGTCTCACTTTAAGCCTGGCCCTAAGTGTTGCTCATCCATTTCTGAGCTCTATTGGTTAATGGCCCAGGTATGGAGATAGTGTTCTTGAACCCGAAAATAAATTTGTGAGCCGGATAATTCATACTTTTTTTTTTCCCCAACTATTGCCGTTTCCAACCTATAGCCTGGTTTTTTATTCAAGCCAAATATTTTCCACTACCGGCTTGCTAGACCTTTCATAGCTTTATATGCCTTATACACTTAACTTAAGACTAGAACAGGCACAACATCCAGTCCCTGTCCATCAATTTACCAATGTGAAAGGGTAAACCCATATATTCATCAATGATAAATTTTCGGCTATGCCGGCAATTGAATCCGGGACCCTTGGCTCGGTAGGCAGACACGCTACTTACTCTAAGGTATCTGACTGGATAATTCATACACTACTTTGGTTAATTGGTAAACCAATAAGAGATGAAGAATCATTGGGTCAATAAATGAGCTTATGCTGACCATCTATAACTTACCAAAAAAAAAGGTTTTGCCAAATGTAAGACAATTTTAGATAGTAAAAAGAAATGACCTAATCAAACATGACATGTTGATATTCAATTCAACTTTTAATTATTATGAGTGCACAAAAATATGCCGTTACAAATGTTGAAAATTTATATTAATATATCCCTCATTTACCCTGCTTGGTAGCACACACTATTATGCAGCTTATAAGATAGGGTCATAGTGTAATCAGTCAAAGTAAGACCTTTTAGGCTAAAGTGTGTATATTCTGTGTGTTTTTACTGATAAATTACATTACGACACTATCTTAAAAACTGCGCCAAGGTGGAATCATGCTAATTATTATTATTAGCACCACGTCTTACTACCCTTTCGGGTTATACGCACTTACGCTAATGTGTAATGGTAGGGTGATTGTGAGATGAAATGAAGGACCTACAGTTTAACGTGGAATCCGAACCACGGTGGAGGCCTGGCATTCCCCACATTCACAAGATGTCTTATCAGAGATGAAGGAAGGGTTTGGAAATCAGATAAATCTGTGCCGGAACTGAGGATTGAACCCCGGCCGCCAGCACAGAAGTCTGACACCTTACCCCTAGATCACCAGGTCACTCACAATCATGCTAATGCCTCACTCCTAAGGCAATATATGAACTAAGAAATTCACTGCCCCTGACCTACAAATGTGCAATGCTAAGTCATTTAAGTAAATTAACACTGTCCAGATCATAATTTAAACAAAATCTTTGGCTTATTTCAAAAAAATTTCTCTTTTCTGCCTTAAGTAAAATACGCTTAATTTTAGGGGTTGGATGTATAAATACAAAAATCCTATACACCAAGTAATAGCCCAATCAGTAAAATGGTTTGAGCTGTAAGCCAAGATAGATACAGACAGCATTTTGAAAACCACTTTTCAGGTCGAAGGAGAAGTAATGAAATGTCGATATTCATTAAAAATTAGAAAAATATTTTATATTTACTATTCACAATACCTCTTCGGGGCTCACAAGAAAGTAAAATCGTATTATAAAATCTTAAAGGAAAAAAACCAATTATTTGCCAACAACACTTTTTAATCCTTTTCAACATTAGGTACAATACAATAATATAATAATTGTTCTAAAATAATGTAAACCTTTTTTTAAGTATTATAACAAATTTTAAAAAAAGCGGTCTACATACATTAATACAATATGATGTAATATTGTAGAAGGGGAAATTAACTCTGAAAAAAATTATCTAAAGTTTAATAGTTCTTGGTTTTCACTAATCTTTAGTAAGTGAAAGTTCTCATATTTATCAGTTTCAGCTTAATAGTGCAATCAGTATGTTAAGGAATACAGAATTTGTGCTTATTTTAATCCAAAGAAAATAAATTATATAAATGCACAGACCCCTGGAGTATAATTCCATCTTTCTTAATATGTGATAATCAAAACAAACCACTATTGTAACACATGTCATAAACAATCAACAATGCAACATCGACTTTATAATGTTTTTTGTTTTTTTTGTTTTTCATATTCGTTCTTAGAATTTTTCTAGTATAGGTCTTTATCACAACATTTACATTTTTTAAACACAAATTACAATTCAGGAAACAAAATATTTCGCTTTAAAAACATTTGAAGTTCTGAAAAATAGAGATAAGAATTAAGTAGGATTAAAATTTTGAGCATGCCTTAAAAAATGTAAAATATAAATGATATAATAGAAAATATTATCAAAAAGAAAAAACAAAAACAACTCTTTCTTTCACTATACAAGCAACCTCAGATCAACTTGAAGATCAATAACTTTAGTATTTAAAAATCAAGATCGAATCGACAATTGCCTTTTTTTTTTTAAAGTTTATATTCTTCTTTAAAAGTACTTTTCTTCATTATAATAAATTATGATCAAAATTTATATTGGTCCATTTTACTCAGGATTTTTTTTTACTTTTAACAGGGAAAATTGTTATAAATCATATAGAAAAACCATTAACCTCCATCATAACAAATCCTTTTCAACAATCTCAGAGCTAACTCCTAGATTTTCATATATATGATATAATTTAACACGGTGTCGTTTCACCATACCTTTGCGCTAACACATGTGCAAGGCACAGCACATTATAGATCATCTTTTACATAAATAGAATGCTTAACTATCAGTATGCACTTACAAAAAAGAGCCAACTACATTTTTATTAGTTAAGCATTTGAGCCATTTAGTTTCTTCTTGTAAATGATTTTCCAAGCAGAATTAAAATGGAATGTAAGAAACGTAAACGTGCGTTACTAAATGTTAACCGCAGCTCATGACATTACATTGAAGCTACAAAACAAAACCTGTTGACTCAACAACACATATCAAAAACGGGGGTGGGGACAAAACAAACCATACACTTGTTTTTATACATCATATAATAATTGTATTAACTTTTAATGATACTAAATATCGGGAAAAAACAGTTTTAACCAAAGTATGAAGTAGGAATGTACGAAAGGAGAGAATGTTTGGGGAAAAGGAGGCAAGCAGAAGGGGGTTTGTTTCCCCTTAATTGGACGCACACAAGCGCGGGGGACGCAGGAACTTGCTGGAACACATTTGGTCAAACTTCTTTTTAAGCAGCTGGCGCAGCTCCAGCCGTTCTTCTGCAACGTTTCCTACGCGCGCTAGAAATGCGCTCACCTCCTCTGGCGGAATGCAACTTTCTTCTTCATCTGAAGGGCTTGACTCCTGGAAACAGATCACTTAGTGTGTAGCTAACCAGGACACATTGGAGTGAAACATTATAAAGTAGTAGGACTTTGAACAGGAACACTTTGGTTCAATTAGGCTATTGTTCTGTGCTGTTAAATTGTTTGGATTGTTTGATTGATTGATTAAATTAATTTACCGACACATGTCAAAAGATGTTTAAGACAAGTAATGAGGATAGAAAAGGAAAGGACTCCAATGATATCCTTTAGCACCGTGTCTTACTACCCGTTTGGGCTATATATCTATGTACTAACAACACTAATGTGCTAGGGATTAGGAAGGTTTAATTTTGAGGAAGTGCAAACACATTTATGTGGAAGGAAAGTGGAAAGCCATTTAGGAGAAAACTACATTCAGTGCACCTGACTAAAATCAAACCTTGATCTCCCTTTCTTCACCAGACTTTATTGCGTGAGTAGCGCCTTAGACCCCCCAATGATAGTGATATGAGTTAAATTTTAAGGGGAAAGAATTCAAAAAAGATATGGGAGGAGCATGTTAACAGCAAGTGTGTGAGAGAGAAAAATGGTGGAAAGAAAGAGTTCACGAGCCCAGAAGAAAAACCTTTATAAATAATATTTACTGTCTAAAGTTACAATACATTTGCATAGTTGTTGCTTTTTTTTTATAAAAATACAGAAATTTATCATTCTATTAGACTCCAATTAAAAATTTTGACTGGCAAATTCCTTTATAATTCATCAATCTTCAGTTACCTGTTGGGTAAAGAAAAACAAGTAGTTTTATTTAGCCACTTACCATTACTTGACATGGGCAAATGGGCCTTAATAATGGGTTGTATGCTAGTGTTAAAGACGCAAGGACATTGCTCAGCAGTAATCCCACAGTAATATATCCCTACGAGGGAAACAGCATTCATAATTTCCCTGCCTTTGTTAATATTTGAAAGGGAGATATGCCGACATTTTAGTAAATTATTTCAGTTAATTATTGTGAGAATGCATTATTTAGATAAAAATAAAGATATTGTGTGCACAATCATTAGTGCAACAACACTCTCCAACTGTGGCTATTTGAAATCTATATTTATTGTTAAAGGTTTTTTATTAGTTTATATATTATTAAAAAAAACTTTTAATTACTTTTATATCTTAAAGGAAAATCACTTTCCTTTTTGTAAAGTATTTTGCTATATGTATTTGGAATAAGATACAGGAAAGGTGAAGGGGAACATATAAAAAGGAAAGAACAACATGGCTATTACACTGAGAAGAACACATTTTTTTTACTTGACAAGACTGCCAACAAACAAAGGGATAGTGGCTGCCTCTTGAATAAATTCAATCATTACTCTCCAATCCCCTGGCCTAGTTTATTTTTATTGAATCTCATCAGGAGGGCGTGTGAAACATATAACTCAACTTTTCCTGTATCTTCTTCCAAATAATAATTTACTTAGTTACAAATTGGGCAGCTGAAAGAAATCGATCTTCCATTCATACAGTTTATATCCATTGGATTTTCCCTTAAGGCTGTTTGCCATGTTTGTAAAATGAATTTATTTACTATTCGAGTTGGATAACTGATCTGAAAGCTACAATACATGAACGTTGTTGTTACCTCCAACATCTGCTGAAGAGTCAGCCCCCGAGCCTTCAGCCCTCCACAGCGTGGCCCCTTGTGACACTCAGGGCCCCAGTCACCTGCAACAACACCATCAGGGTTGACAACGAAACCTTGTTCTGTAGCCAACTATGTGGCTCTAGGAACCGCTGCTGAAAGTGTGACCCTAAACACTCTTCGGCTCGATTTAGGTTTTTAACAAGACCCATAGTTTTTGTTAGGGGCATGAATAGCTTTAGACTTTCCTTTGAATATTTGAAAACCTCAACTTTAATGAAAGAAATACTTGGTTTCAACACTTACAAATATTCAACAATAAAAATCTAATAAGCCATTCATGTTAAAAGTTTGTCCTTTTGGTCTGTTACAATTTGTTGTAGTATTAATTAAATGTATAAGTTGTAATGGCATTGGAATTTATCAAACTAGGACAAAACATGTTAAACATTTTTGAAATAAAACAATCTAATTGATATAATATTCAGTGCATACAGTTTTACTTGTAACAATACAAATATAATACAAGTTGGCTTTGGAAAAAAAACACATCTGCTTAAGACTTCTCTTTGGAAGAGATTCTAGCTTCGGCAATTATGAAGCTTCATCAATAAAAATAATGATAGCTAAGTTACTCGAAGTTATGTTCAATTTCACCATTCTGAACTGTTAAAAATTGATTAAAGTTATAAAATTAAGCATAGTATATTATTTTTTTCAAGCGTAAAACAATCAACAAAAAATATTCAAATTTTCATTCAACTTCAAGAATCATGAATTTATTCAAGTAAGGGTTCATTTCAAAAACACCCCTAAAATAATTTTATATTAATTTAGTTGCTATTTCACTTTAATGCCTACAAATTGTAAATATATTGTATTGGCCCGAATATAGTACAACCCTGAATACAATACAACCCTAAAATTTTGAGTTGTTCTGAATGAAAAATAAATGGTCTAGAATATAATATGACCTGACATTATGACAATAACAAGAGGTAAAAACTTAACAATGCTGACACTTATTTTTAAATAACAGTTAAGTGAGTCTGTCAGAATACATGAATCGATTCTAAACAAACAATCAATATATAATTCATAGATTTGGGATGGCAATTTTCCTAAATATATTGATATATCTGTCATTAATGGATATATCACAACGTGTATATTGAGTGCTACATATTCCAACCAAATTAAGATGGTTGCTCTCCTGTAATTATATTCATCACTTTTCAATTCTTAATGTTTTACTTCGATATTTCTATGAGACAGTTTAGAAAAAATAGAACAAAAATCGTTGTTAATATATATATAGCAAATAAAGTTATATTTTATTTCAATAGATTTAGGTCCAATATATTCAATATGTTAATATATCGTTGCCGAAACTTCAACACTAATTTCTGGCGAGCTGATGTGCCTTGGGTCAGTTGTGGTGGATGTCTGTGAATTTTTGTAACGTGTGAAATGTGTTGTTCTTTCCATTATAAAAGCCACAAATTGTTTTATTAATTTCAAGTTTATTTGAATTTTTTGTTTTGATTCTCAGTTTTGAAGACTTTTAGCGAATTTAATAAATACCTGTAAGATGTTCTGAAGTTTAATACCTTCATTTTTTTTTACATGATATTGGATGTTTGGAAAAATAATGAAAAAGAAAATGTTAACGAATCAGAATTGAGAAAGAACTAAGAATTGGAATATAGAAAAACAGGTATTGTGACATCTCTAATTTTTACTAATATGGGTTTAGCCTTTCACATTGATAAATTAATGGCTGAAGACTGAATGTTGTGCCTGTCCTAGTCTTAAGTTAGATTATAAGGCCTATGAAGCAAAGACAGGCTTAGCAAGTCCATAGTGGAAAATATATTACTTGAATAAAAAACTGACTCAAGCCACAGGCTGGAAACAGTATTGGATGTAAATAAAACATTTTATTCTTAACTTCTACAAATAAGTCTTGACACTTTAGCTTGGTGGGATGTGCTTCCACCTGAAGAAATAAGGGTAGAGGATTTGATTCCAGCAACGCCCTGCCCTTTCATAAATCAACAACCAGGAGACAGTGTGTTGTGTCTGTTCTCAAATAAAGTTAGTTTGTGATTAAGTACAAACTAATAATAAGATCTGAATGAGCTCTCAAACCCCCAAGGATATTCAAGAAAATTTTGAATTCAATACTCAAATCCTTTTAATAAATATATATATATATATATTCAAGTGTAATTTGTGTTAGAGCTCCAACACTGTTTATTGGTGGCTCAAAACCAATTATAATTATATAATGAACTCAACAACCATACCCCAGAACAGAAATTTAACACTTGAGTGAATGTATGAGTGTTTTAGTAAATGGATTTTAAGAAAGAATGTTAACATTTAGTTACTATTTGTATTTTTTTTTACCATTCCATTCTATTTATATTTAATCTTATGTTCATAATTTTTTCCCAAAATATGGATTTAGGATTTGAAGTTAATGATTGAAGATTCAGATTCGTAAAATAGTGAATTTGACCCAACTCTAATAATAAGAGTTGGGGCGAATCCATTATTTTATTAATACAAGTCTATAATTTAAATATGCATCTTGGAAAATATTATAAATATAAAGGGCAATATGAATATAGCAAAATAATAGAGTTAGAAAGAGTAAATACTATTAACATTCATGCATTCAGCTAAGTGTTAATTAATTGTCAGGTCTGTTTGTTGAGTATTTAGTATAATTATGTTGGGGCTGGACCATCAATAAGTAGTATAAGAGCTCTTAAACAAAATATAAATGAAAAACTGATTTTCTTTTTAAGGATTTGAGTCTAAAATCTAATATTTTCTCGATTCCTAAAAATTCCCTAAGGATTTGAGAGTTGAAGGATTTGTGGGATTAATGGTTTTAGGATCACTTTTATAATAATAATGATGATGATGATAATAATAATAATAATAATAATAATAATAATAATAGTACACAAAGACACAAGCATGTTCAAATAAAAATGATGAACGAACCTTCATGGTTGCAGAAAGCGTCAGAGCAGGCTATCTCTGAGCCTTCGGGGCTTGAGGCAAGACTCAACATTCCCGAAGCTATATCACAGCTGCCGTTTGTGTTCTCTGAGGAGTATCCACAATCTTGGGAGTGTTCACTTGAAGACCAGAGACCCACCTTGTCTCCAGGGTGTTCTACACACGACCAGAGACATCCCTCCACACCGTCTTGCGCCACCTTGCAGGATTGACAAGACGGCTCAGGGGAGCCACATGCAGACTTGACCGTGTTAATCTTCTTCTTCTTTGTGCTATTACTAGGCAGGGAAGACCCGCTCCTTCGACTGTTTAGATGTATACCTTTCCTACTGGTTATGCTGGGCATCTGATTGGCACTTACTTTCTGTGTCTTTTTCATTTCCTTTAGAACTAACTTATTATTTGGTACGGCTGTGTCGGCCAAGTTACTTATAGAGGTCGTCTCTAGTTTTTTCTTCAAGCAATCTTCACAATTGCACAGAGGAGCACCTTTAGTTTTCCTATCTAACACTTGGAGCTGAAACAGAAAGTAGAGCATATGTCAAAAACCAAGTATTGATAGCAAAACTAAATAGAGGGGCTAAAATAGTTTTATTTTATTTATTTTTTATTTGAAGTATTTAACGTCTACTTTCTGAAGAGACTGATTATATCAGTACATTAGAATTTCTACGAGCGATAGCAAAAGAGCCTACTAATTATGCTGGGAAGATACTTTAACATATCTTCCAGGGTTTTTTTACATGCCAAAAACAACATGGGGCTAAGAGTTTTACTTCTCCTCCGAAGTAGGTTGTGCTATATATTTTTATCACTAAAGAAAAATCCGTCCGTCAACCCCAGCTTGGTTTGAACCCATGAACATCAAGTCCTGAGGCAATCACCAAGACCAGAGAGGTCAGCTAAAATGGTTCTTGGCCCCTTTAGAACCACAGGCCGATTTGGTCATCTTTCCAGATATGTTCTAGTTCTGGCGGTACCCAATAGATAAGGTAGGAAGTTATGATGTCACCATAATAAGAACATTTATCTCTATTAAATAACTTTATACACAGATAGAATTGATAGAACAATCTGAAAAATCACTTCATAAATAACAGTGTGGTGATTTTTCTTGTACAACCTTACAAAAATTATGAAATAGCTGGGGCACTCTTTGAAGCCAAATCTTGCTAAGCATACCACCCGGTGGCTTAAGCAGGGTGTCTAGAGAGTTATATAAACCATATTTCATGACTTTTTCATTACGTATACATAAATATTCATGACCAAAATAATAAGAAAAACAATAAAATTGAATTAGTGCCTAATTGCTTGGAAATGTACAACGAGACAGTGTAGAAACACTGTACATTATTGTAAGGTAAGTGGTAGTGAAGGAAGCCAACCTATGTAACTGTGAAAGTGTAAACAAGTTGGAGAATTACAGAGTATAGGTATGTCCCTGATATTGTTGAATTTTTATATAATATGCACGTGATCAATAGTATTATTTATTAGGGGTGTGTGAAGTCCAATTTTTTGGTTTGAAGCGAAGTCGAGTCAAATATGGGAAATATTCTCGGAGCCAAATCTAAGTTTGAATATTTTTCTATTTTATTTTGGGTAAAAATATTATGTTGACAGTGGGTGTGCTTAGCTAACATCAAACTAAATATTACATTTATTTGATCTTAGCACTAATATTTGTTGCTTATTGCCAACATAAAAATGTTATATTCACATTAACTTTATATTAAAACACTTTATTTGTACAGCCTGAGTGAGTAGTAA
This sequence comes from Timema monikensis, assembly GCA_902151445.1. Taxonomy (NCBI): domain Eukaryota; kingdom Metazoa; phylum Arthropoda; class Insecta; order Phasmatodea; family Timematidae; genus Timema; species Timema monikensis. The sequence continues at coordinate 563,551 of CABFVZ010000041.1, forward strand.
AAAAAACATGCATTTGATTTAATATCATTGGATATTTCTTGTGTGGTGTTTTACTAATATTTTACACACAAGCTACAAATTAACAAAATACTAGAGTTAACGGATGTTCAAGAACAACATTCTAAAAAATAGGAGTTTAAGTTAATTTGGCAGGTGCGTTTATAGGTTTGAGAAGTGCAGTGTTACAAAAATTTAGTTTTTTTGTTTTACAAATTAACAAGGAAACTTTTGATTTTATAGATCCATTTAAATCTTGCCATATGAATTAAATTAACTCATGTAATCTGTATAAGACAACCAATTTTTTGAAGATTTTATTTAATTTTATTTTTAGTAAAATACCTAAGATTTTATCATAATTAACAGCAATTTTCATTTATAAGTACTCACTATTTGTGTACTAAAAAAATACTAAGAAATGTCATGTTCCTCGCACATGCGCTCAACTATCTCTCAAGTCTGCCTCTAGCCTGAACATTTAACAGGAATTTGAAAATAACATAATGATTCATGTAGTAAACAAGTGAATTGGCTGCATTTGTGAATTTTAAAATATCAAAACAGATATTTTCAATATTCAAGAAATACTTCAAAAGTTTAACATAACACACTGAAAATAAAAATAAAAACTTGTATTATTCATTTTAATCTACACTTTCAAGAGGAATAAATCCATCTTCAGTTGGTACCAATCAATGTTTGTGATCAAGGGGGTCAGAGGTTTAATGTTATGGCCGTCTTGAAATTCAAAGTGTTAAGGAAATTTTCCAAGTTTCACCAAGGAAATAAAACAAACTTGTTATAAAACTCAAAACGATAAAAATATATTTTATTTCTCTAGGTAATTTTAGTTTAATGTAAAATCTAAGTGTAATATACTCACTAGATTTCTAACTGACACCAAAGCCAAACAAGGGTTCGAATCGAATATGAAGTACGCCAAGATTCGCTTTGGATTCAAATTTTTCAAAGTTTTGCATACCCCTATTATTTATGAATATTAAAAAAGCTGACACTTTTTATCATGTTTAAATTTTAATTAATAGTATGACAGATTTTCATTGGAGCTCTGAATATATTAATATGTTCACGAGGCTCTGGCGACTTAACAAAACACATCCATATGATTGCCCTCTTTGTCTCCGAGTGTACTGCTTAGCCTCTGCCCCTGTCCATATACAGAGCTCTTCTAACTGGATTTCCAGTCCTTGTGTTGTTTACTGATACATTCTTAAAATTCCACCAGTCGTAAATAATGGCCATCTTTCCCCAGCCAACTAAAAGTCACCAGACTTTAGGACAACCCTCTAGTACATCCAAAATTGCTCAAACCCAACAAAACTAGCACCTCATCTAGCATAGCTAAAGATTAACACCGTATATAAAACAACGCTGCAACACCTGCCAGATCCACCCACCTAGCTAGACCTTCAATAGTAAGAACACGAAAAAGCAATCCCCCATCCAAGGCCATTATGATTGCAACATATCCAACTTAATCTACCAGTTTGAATGTAATTTTTGTGAGACTGAATACATTGGACTCACAACAGGACCTCTGAGAATACGCATGAACAATCACCGTTTCGATACCAACCACAAAAATCTAGATAAACCCGTTCCTTCCCATACTAACACCCACAATAAGGACTTTTGACTCCTATAGATATTTTTACTTTACTTTTCATTTTTCAGCAAGCTATTTATATATTCAAGCCTCCATTCAGTTGTATCAATTTGGCAATACTGAAAGTCTTCATCCATATGAAAAAGGAATATTTAGGAAAATTCAAACACTGTGTAACTATGAGAGTGTTAAGAAAGCCTACCCCCAGCCTTGACACTTCTATAGCTCTTGTTCCCTCTCTTATTCTTTATTAGTCATTTTATTTTCTGTCGTGTAAATTTTAACCAATTTTGGGCAAAATATAAAAAATTACTACTTTTACCTGTACAATGAACTTGGCTCACAAAAATTCACGAGGTTAAAACTAATTTCATGACTTCCATTAATGTGATACACCCTGTTGTAAATGTATTAAGTAGAGTCACAGCAAGCGATGCAGGAAAAGTTTAAGACAGATAGAGGTAAAAGAGCAAGTGTGTGTAAATATTGGTTAGTGTTTTTACTTTCGTTTGTGAGTTATTTTTCCACAATTCTATCACATTTTATGTTATTTTATATTTGCCCTAATGCACTTTATTTAAATATTAAAATAAAAATACCAATTTTTTTTAGCAACGTGTCTTACTAATACTAATTACGCTAATGAGCTAGGAATGAGAGAGGGTGAATTTAGAGGAAGTGTACATAACTTGTATTTGTGAGGAGGTAGAGTGGAAAACTAGGAAAAGCCACCCTCAGTATACCCAACTATGACTAAAATAATTAAATTACATGTAGTGATAATAGCTTATCCAGCTTAAGAATAAATATGCGACTCATGTAGACAAATATAACATTTTGTAAATGATATTTAATACCGAAAGTCATATAGTTATGTAATATAGAGTATAAATTATTTTATTGAATTATAAATTAAATTGTACTATCGGATAATATCATTGTGAATTAAAAATTAATTTATTTTAACTCATTATTGTAAAGTAGTCAGGGCAGCTGAGTGATGTGGGTGACTTGGTACATTATGTAGGCTGGGCAGGTGATTACCAATCCTTTCGATTATGGCACAGTGAGTGGGTTTAGCTGTGAGAGTAAGAGGTTGCTCGAGGATAGATTTCAAGGTCAAGACTTTGTAAGAAATGACATGAGAAATAGGAAGTGTGAAAGAATGAGAGGGTGGAATTAAGGGGTGACAGGAAAAAAAAAATCAGCCCTAGTACATTACTACTGGACATATCAAATAATTTTTCACTTTATTTACTTGTTCTATAAATATGAACTGAGTAATAAATGTAATGACTTTAAAATATTTCTTTTTGCCATTTTATCACTTTTTATATTATTTAAAAAACAAATGATAATTATTGTTGGCTACTCTTCTTGGAAAGGACGGAAAAAAAATCTTAAGCCTTTGAATAACTCATTGCTAGTTTGAAAGGTATTATAAATGATTATTAATAATTTATTCTCACAGTTGAGCATTTTAGATTTATAACAAAAAGGTATAAAACACTTATCCACCTTGTGCTTCACCCTCCACCTTTTTCAAAGAGTTGCAACAGCACATTTAAGTTTTTTTACTACGATTCTTTTTTATGTTTATTAATAGGCAAGTTTTCGAGATTTACTTGGTTACATCTTGGTATTGAATGTTATTGACCAAGTGGTTTTGTCTGGTATCATCTCAGTCATAAACTTGTAACCAGCCTCGATACCGGGGGCTCAAAAACGCTATGGTCATAAACATCAATACCAGGTCAATTGAAAAAACACGCCTAATATTTTTGCTAATAATTTTTATTTATTTGAGGTATTTAACATGCACTTACCGAAACAACTACTTATATCAGCACATGGGAATTTCTATGAGCAAGAGCGAAAGGGCTGATCAATTTTGATAGGAAAGGCATTTCACATACCTTCCAAGGTTCTTTTACATGGCACCATCGACAGAAGACCAACAGCTTTACTTTCCTTCCGAAAAAAGTTGTGCTACAGATTTTTGTTACTTAAGAAAAATCTATCGACCCCGGGTGGATTTGAACATTAGGTCCTGGAGTGAGCACTTTACCCCAAGAACAACTAGCTCACAACTGCCAAGAATTTATTGAACAAAAATTTGTGTTTATTTCAAAAAGTATGTTTGTTGTTTTGTATATTACCTTTGTAATATTGTAAAGAAAATAAATCAAATGATCGGCATTGGTGAGATTGGAAAAAATTAATGGTGGGTCGATTCCTACTTTTATCTATTCCGATACCTTGCTACTCGATACCACCAATTCATCTCCTTGCTACTCGATACCACCAATTCATCTCCTTGCTACTCAATACCACCAATTCAGCTCCTTGCTACTCGATACCACCAATTCATCTCCTTGATACTTGATACCATTCAACATGAAATTAAATAAATCCTCATTTTGTAAGTATAAAAACTAGGTCAAAAGAAGAATATTTTATTTGTTTCCACATGTCAAAATATGGAAACTTGACTTAATTAGGTTATCTAAACAAATTATAACAAGAAGCAACCAGACCAAAAAAACAACTTTGAGAATTTTTAACACACTAAGTTTTTAAAAAAACTGAAAAGCTTTTATGTTTTATCAATTTCCTTTTTATTTCTTCTTAATCATTTCACAATATCTATTAAATTAAGTTAATAATTTTCTTAAGTGAAAAACTATTTAGAAAAAAGGCTATCTTGGCGACACTAGACTTATGAAATCAAAGGTGATGATGCTTAACAATATATAAATTTGATAAATAATCAATCATTCAAATAATAATTTAAATAGGTATAACTACAAAAAAAGATGCAGCTGCGAGCTGGCCGATTCATATGCTCACCACTCCCTCGCCAAAGCACTAAGAAAAATCGACCTTGTGGCGTGAATAATTTACTCTAATATTGCAATACAAAATTAAGTGTTCTCCTTAGGGTTTATTTTTGAAATACAGTTCCCAACGATAAGCGAAAATTGACCTTGTGTTGATCATGACCATGTTGATAAGCTATAAAGGAATGGCATGTTTACATTGAGATCCGATTATTATTGTTTCTCCCTTTCTCCTCTACTTCTCAAAATCAACCATTTGAGTCAACTGTGTTGAATATTGAAGAGTGGTATTAAGCTTTTTAGCATCTAGTATTGATTATTGCAATACCAGTCAATACCATGGATATCAAGGGTATAGAGTATCAGAATCGGAACAGCCCTAGAAAAAATTATAAGTATCAGCCTAATCTGCAAAGGGGCTGATTGACCCTGCCTTAGTAATAATGTTGTGGTATCAATGAGCCAGTACCTTGTGCCTGTCATTGTTGTGTGTGGTGGGCTTGCTGTCGGAACATGTGCAAGGTAGGAACAACTTGTTCCCCACTTCTTCATCACCATCCTCACAATCGCACTGAAACAAGATTACATTTAGGCTAGTCGTGTGAATACATTTAACTATGGGCCTTTTTCAATAAATGTTCATTTTGTACTTCAAGGCAAAATTAGGGCTGTGCGAATATTCAAAAATTTACCAATTTCTGAATTTATTTTATTCAAACTTAGAATATTAAATTTTGTCATATATGGAATAAGGTAATGGAAAGATGGATAGAAACATTTCAAAGAGGACAAACACAAAATGGTTTTTGATCACTGCCACTCTATCCTTCGACCTAGGTTTCATCCTATCAGGACTCATCAGGAGGGAGTGTGAAATACCTAATGCAACTTTCTAAAAGAGGAAACTAAAGCGCAGAAGGGAGAAAAATGAAATCGGTAAAGCTTGATAGGTTTTCCTTAAAGAGAGATATTATAGTTATACATCCATCCAACGCCAATGGCTACTTGGGCAAGGGTGAAGCTATGACAGGCTTTGCAAGCCAGTAATGGATGCAGGAATACTTTAAAAAATAGGAACAGATTCAGAAAGGATGGATCTACCAAGCGACAACCTTATGCACGGACTGGTTCTAAAAGTTGTTACAATTAACGTAATATCTTTAATTAAAGGGAAACAAATAAGAAATTACAGCAATAATGAAGACGAGGTAAATAAACATAATGGGAGTATGTGAAACAAAATGGAAAGGAAATAGGTCGGAGATAGAGATTATGATTACAGGGGGCGTACTGAAGTGGCAGTGATGTTAGAGAGGTTGGCAAGAAAATCATTGATGTCAGATACATAAATGGAAGAATATTAAAACTGTCAATAGTTTTGGATAGGGAGTTAGCAGACTTCATCCAGGTGTCCTCCAGACTGGTTGCACTGATGAAGAGAAAGAGGAATTCATGCAGGATCTGGAGATAGAAATCAAGGGTGAAAGAACCATTCTAGGTGGGGATCCAAAAATTCAGAATGTAAAAGATAAGAAAGGGTAAGGAGAGATCAGGGGGAGTTGGGCCAAGGACTAAGAAAGAAGACATGTTGAACCTATGCTTGAAGAACAATCTGATCATAGGTAACACCCAGCATAGGGAAAAGAGATAGTTACAATTTCACCCACTATGACTGGAATGTTCAGCATAGAATTCTTATAGACTACATAATGGTACCCAAAATTAACAAACATGAAGGTCATACCAAGTGTAAATCTAGGAGGAGACCACAGACGGGTTGTATCAGATTAGGCAAGGCTGTGAGTATTAGAATTACTAGAGCCAAGTGTTGGAAACTCGCAGATAGAGGGATAAGAGAAGCATTTCAGGATGCAGTAAAGATTGAGTTGCCCACGGAAGAAGTGGAAGAAGAATGGAGAAAATTCACAGCAATAGAAGAAGCAGCAGAAATGATTCCGAGAAAGATGGTTTTATAATGTGGATGTGGTTTTTAACTTTTTAGATTTTAGAACAATACATGCATGTAACATCTCCATTTCCTTCTTCAAAATATGACCATACTTGAACAATATTGTCATCTTAAGGTTTCCCCATCTTTATTGATTAAGCTAGGTAACATTTTGAAATTCAAATTGTTTATACATGTACTAGAAAATTACTAATTTTTTCCTTCTTTGTTAACATGATAAAATTTACATTTCAGATCATTTAAAATAATGTAGGGCCTACATATTTTCAGTTTGACCAATATTATTATAATAATTGAATAATTAAAATTTGAAAAATTGTTTAAAAACAATATTAAATTATAAAACAAAAATTAAACTACAAACTCGTAAAAATTATTAAATACATATAGAATTAGACAAATAGTTTTCAAAATATTATGAATCTTAGATAATAAAGCAGACAAACACGTTATGAGCTCCAACTTTTTCATATTTTCAAACCAAGGTTGGCTCCTGCCAATGATTTTGTCATGTTTTGACTAATCATAAGCTGTATCAGTTTTCATCCTCATCACCAACTGTTTCCAGCCTATGGCTGGTTCAGTTTAGTAAAATGCCTCCGTCTTCCACTATCCTTTCACCAACTTTCCTCCATTAATTTCTCCCATTCTTCATCTCTTACTTGAACACTTTATGTTATATGCTCCCCCCATCTTTTTCTTGGCCTCCTCACAGTTTTTTCCCCTACATATTTCATTTCCAACATTTTCTTTGAAATCCTCTTTTTTTCCATTCTCATTACATACCCAGATCACCTCAGTCTTGCTTCCTTTAATATTGCATGTACTCTCTGCACCCCACTCTTTCCCAGATAACTTCATTTCTAATTTTGTTTCTCCTCATGACAGCTCTTCACAAACTTCGTCGCCATGGTTTCCTAGTCTCTATTAGGTTCACTGTCTATGTTTCTGATGAATGTGTGACAAAGGATACAAAGTACACCCTGTACAACACTTCCTCACACTTCTTCATAGCATGTAAGGGTGTGCAAAGGCCACTTTTTAAATGTGAAGTGAAGTGAAGTCAAAGCTACCTAGGATTTTTGTTGTTGTTACTTAATACTACTTTTAATTTTCAAATGAATTATTTTTCTAGATCTTGTCAGTAACAAGGACCAGGGAAATTTCCTTACTACCTAATGCACACAGGCTTACTGATAAGCTTAGTAAATTATAAACAAAGTCTTAATTCTTACTTACATCGTGGAGTTCATAATATTATTTTTAGGAATGAACGGGAATAACTTTTTTACTCCTGAACAGGACGGGAAATGAGTCAAAATATCAAGATTCAGTACGGGAAATTTTAAAATTATTCTTTATAGAATATTAGGAAAATGGTAGAGCACAAATAAAAGTAGAAACATAATAGCATCGAAATATTGAAGTGTGTGTAAATATGTGTTAGTGTTTTTACTTTTATTTGTTCTCTACCATTTTCCTAATATTCTATCATTTTATTTATTACTAAATGTTTTTGCTTCGTGCACTTTTTTCATACATAAAATTACTCTTTAGAATAATTTAGATTTAAAATAAATGGATTTCTAAACTAATAGGGTAAGACTTGTTATAGCTATAATATTAAAACTAGATTTGATGGCTGCATGGTCTAAGGCATAGACTAAACTGCCGATAACGGGGATATTTAGTTTGATCTTGACCAAGGGTGGTTATTCCTAAATGGTTCCCCACTCTATCCAGGCAAATGCAGGTACACCTCTAAATTCAATCTTCCACATTCCTAACATATTAGAGTAATTAATTGTTGCACAGGTGTATAATTGAAACAAGTAATAAGATGTAGTGCTAAAAACAAATACAATAAAAATAAAAAATAGCATGATAAAATAAAGAGAAGTGTGCATGAATAGCATTTTTTTTTATCAAATCAAAAACAAAATTTTGAATTAATAACAAAGAATACAATTAATAAATTAGTTAATTTTATTACATTTTGATGGAAATTATTTTTATTGGTTAATTTTGTTTGAAAATGGTGTTTTATATTTAATTATTTGCATAGTTCAAAGAATACTAGAAAACATAATGTTTGCCACCTCTTCAATGTGCTCTAAGTATGAAACTGCTAAATATTATCCAGCTTTAAAAGTTACTTTTCTTACATGTTCTCTCTAGGTTTGACACCCCTTACACTCAACCTCCTGGGTGGCTCAACAACAATTGATCCCTAATAAATGTTTGACCTTGGCAAGCTACTTCCTTTCCTCCCTTCCTCTCCTCTCCACACCTAAAAGAGAGTATAATATATCTCTGTTCTTCTCCAAGTCTTTTACTTGCTGAACATAACAAATCACTGTTGATAGACAGAGCACAATAAGTCACACCCTCCCCAACTTGTTTGTCTCTCTACAAGTGGTAAAATAACACCCTCCTCATCCCAGCCAACAAGTTTGCTAAAGAACAAATAAAAAGGCTGCCTAACAAAGAGATTAACAGTGATGAGACAGCAGTAACTGCTAGAACACCAGCGCCGCGCTGTTGTTGGGTTCCTTCCCCATTTCTCCAACAGAGTCCCCAAGTCAGAACTCAGGACCCTGAAAGTGTGTTGGAGGTTGAAGACCCATGGTGCTCTCAGCTGAGTCCACCATCTGGCTACGTTTTGTTTCCCGTAATTTTTCAGGAAAGGGTCAATCCCGCGACCTATGGGGAATAGATAATTTCCTNCAAGGGTTCAGGATCCACAGGATCCTTTATCTGCATTTCTCTGATAATAATTATAAATTAAATTTTGTTTTCGTTTCCCACTTTCTGTATCAGCTATTTTGAATAGTAAAGAAAATGCAGAGAAGCTATAGAAAAACTTATGTGTCAAAATGCACTTGTAAATTTGTTACATATAATTCCAAGGACTAAACATGAGACATGAGCTGCTATGATTACACAACTAAAGCACTTTCTCTGCTTCATACCACTGACTATGGTGTTATTTCTTTATAGGTATTTTTATTTTTTACAAAATTATGTTGGCGATAGTGAATATAAAATATTAATATTTACTTACCCTCTTTTGATCTATGCTTATGTTGTGGTAGTTAAATTACTAACTTAGTGTTAAAATTTTGTTTATTAACAGTTTTAAAATTATCAAATAGTGAAAAATATAATATTTAATAAGATAAAATTAAATCGTTTGATAGTTTATCGAAATGTTATACTTCCTTCAAAATTTTTCAAATATGCTAAGGTTATTGTAGATGTCAAAGTCGAAGCTGAAGGAGATTGGACCTTTGACTTTGAAGCTTCGCACACCATTAATAGCAGGTCTCTTACGCACCTATAGAACAACTATCCTCCCTGTCCTCTCTACTTTCACTTTTCTCCTCAATCACATTTTATCAAGTTGAAATATTTTGATTGTTTCTTAGTTCTTAGGACACATGTGCATTTCATATTCCACAGTTAATCCTCTACGCCCATTCTTCCGTTTGTGTCTCAACATCATGTGCATGTACACCACAGTTCAAGTCATTTAAACCAAGAAATAAAATGAATATATGACGTTATCAGCCATCAGCAGTTCCGATTTACTAGATTTTACAATATTTGTTTTGTTTCTCAAAGTGTTTATAAAATATTTAATACCAACAAATGGTTTTGTAGCATATTTTTTTTTAAATGAGATTAAATATTTGGTATTAAATCCATACTAATTTTACTAAGATAATTGTTAATAAACGTTGAATTTGCTTTACAAGATACACATGGGATTTTAAAAAGGCTAGAGTACTATCGATTTTTTATTTGAGTAGTTGAATAATTTAAAATTTGATTCATTGTTGATATTATTGAAGTTTCACAGTCGCCTACTATTTTCATACAAAAGTGTTTTTTTTTATGAGATCTACATTTAAGGGCCCAGACAATAATACTCCACTACTAAATTTATTATTACGGTGCTGTTTTAAATAAATAGCTTGTTTATGAGCTATGTTATGAGAGAAGAAGACATACCTCACAACTATTTTCCTTCTCATCAAGTTCCACTTTCTTCTCTTTCCTCCGCCTCCTTTTCTGCTTCTTGTGCTCCTTCCTGTGCTGCTTGGCTATCTCCTCCTTAGTGATTTGCTCGTAAAGGAGTTCTAACTGGGACACTCCCCGCTTCACATCCACGGCCATCTGTAACAAACACCGGAAGACTGGTTTAGACACCCCTGCCTCACTTTCCTCTAACATAACTACTCATATAAATACAAATGATACCACACTACAGGTATTTTTACTTTTGAAATTATTGTACATTTTCTCTTCATGTTAATGTTAGTACATTTCCTCTATTCAACTTATTGTTATAGTATGTTTGGCTCTGGTAGCTAGGCTATAAAGTAGAATGTGTTTTAGACTAACACACAGTCAACAGTCAAATAACCCACCTCGGTGGCGTAGTTGGCTAACACGCGTGTCGTGTTGAGCTCGATTGCTGAGGACGGGGAGATCGAGGTTCAAATCTCGGTTGGGTGAACTGGGGGTGGTTTTTCCTAAATGGTTTTCCACTCTCCCTCCACGCAAATGCGGGTTCACTTCCTCTAATTCAATCTTCCCAATTCCTAATCCATTAGCGTAATTAGTACTTAAAGTGTATAACCCGAACGGGTAGTAAGACACGGTGCTAAATATTATAATATTATATCTATCAAGAAGGTACCTTCCAATGAAATATTGCTCACCACCCAGTAATATGAAAGACTAGATAAACTCAAGATTCATCCTGAACACAGGCTACAATATCCTAAACTCATCACCTCTCACACAAAATCTTCTTAACAGTGGTCCAAGAATCCCACTCAAACGCCCGCAACTTTCTGGTTCACCCTAAATTGCCACAAACAACAAACATCAGGCCAAAGGTTCCTACCCATGCAACAAACCGAGATGCAGTACCTGCAAAATTCACCAACCTCTCACCTCATTCAAAAGCAGACTCACATTAACATAATACCCCATGAAAGGCCACTATGAATGCTCTACAGAAAATCTTATATCCCAGTTACAATGCTACTACTGCATTGCTGAATAAATTGCCATGAGTTGATAAACACATTATAACAGAGTAAAAAAGGTATGAATAAAATAAAAGGAATGAGAAATATAAAGAAAGCACATTGTACTACACTTATATTGGTACAAACATTTATTTAAAAAATAACCTAAGCTAAAAGCAAACAAACATATAAGGCACATATATGTAAAATGAACACAGCTTTCACCATAAAATTTCATCGCTTTTTGAGAAAAATAACACCATTTTTCCTCTTTAAATAACATCACCTTTTGCATATCTCTACTCATGTAGTATTGAATAGTACCTCAAAGTTTCTACAAAGCGTCTCCACAGCCACAGCAGCGAGCACCTGACAGATTGAATGCTCCTCTCGTAATCGAGTGTGTATCTTATAGAGTCGGTCATAGATGCAGAGCCCCAGGCAAGTCAACACTTCTTCTTGAGCAGTTTCCATGGTCTTGGCATGCCGTTCTCTGAGAGTGACAAACACAATAAAATGACTATCGGCTCATGTTGTCGAATGGTCTAAGGTGTCACATTTGAAACAGACTGGACTGCTGACTACGGGGAAATTGTAGTTTTAATCTGAAAGTAGTGGGTTGGTGACAAACAAAATAAGAGTTCAAATACAGACGAGATTTTGTTCACACACTTTAATAATCAAACAGAGAAACAATTAATTTACAATGAGCCTACCTTTGTGAATGGTGACAAGAGTACCTGGAGTGATGAGATGATAGCTGGGGCACCCCAATATTGTTTCTTGAGCACTTAATAATTATTTCACACAAGAGAGTTCCATGGCTGTGTATAACAAGACTAAGAGACGCTTGAACACAGTTTTTCCCGTTATACTAATAAAAAGCATGAGATAGGCAAGCCCAGAGCCATTAAGAGAGATGGGTCAATGCGGTGCTGACACCTAGTGCTAGTGAATATAATTAATTACAAACAAAATAGATCACAGCTGGCTTAGTAGGTATATGCATACTAAACAATCTACCTCTATTGAAATTAATTGATTAATTTTTTTTTAAATCGTTATATACAGCTGTTTATTATATACTGTTTTAATAATATTTTTTCACAATCCTTCTCTACAGTCTGTACTTTTCCCACACTATACATGCATTCAAAAACTAAACCGAGTAGAAAAGTTTAATTTTTTGAGTTTCATATACCCTCTCAAAGAAGGGTATAGGGAAAACAATAGTTACTAAAAGGCCACAGACTGTCATTCACTGTCCTGTCATATTAATACAACTTAGAAGACTGCCTTCCTTTACTTGCCGCAAACAAAGGTATTAAAACTTAAGTCAGGTCAATGAGTGCAGTGACTGTTTAAGCTCTGCCCTCCCCACATTCCATACTTTCAGTCAAGCTTTGTGCTGCATGAACAAGAATTCAGGTTGTGAATCGATGTCTTCAAGTTTAAAGTACTTGGGTTGGAACCAATGAATTAGGTTCACTGTAGCCAAATGTTCACTACAACCGAGTTCACTAAAACCAGAGTTGATCATACATAGTAAATTCATTAACCAACTCCACCTGAAATTAACCTATCCCAAAAAGCAACAAGGAATAATCAGAGTAGTGAAGCTTTGTTGCAACTCAATGCTCCACATCGGGAATTACCATATTGACCCGAATATAAGATGATAGTTTTTATTAAAAATCGAAAGCAAAAAATAGGGGGGGGNGGGGGGTCATCTTATATTTGCAGCCTAGCATCTTATAATATTAATTCCAACTTACTTTTTGTGTAAAGCCATTTGTATTGCATACTTTTAACTAAAGCTAATAAATCTAGCACAAAACGCGTTTTCACACATGTAAGAAACTATAAAAATTTATTGTACTAAGGTATTTCACATGTAAATTATCGTCATGGCATAGCTTCTTGTTTTATTAATTCCAATTTTTGTGAAAAGCTGCATCTATTACACATTATTTATTAAAGTTGGTAAATCATGCACGACAACATGTTTACACAAAAATACTTTATTTTATTGTGGTATTCACAAGTAAAAATGTTAGCATAAACATTACATCAAAGTTATTTTTCATTTTGGTCATAGAAGTAGGTACAGCAGTGGTGTGGTATTCTGACATTACGTTTGAACGCGCTCTAAGAACTGATCTCAAGGAGCGCTTAGTAAGCGCTCAGTGTACAATCAAACAAGTGGATCTTGGAGCGCTCAGTAACATGATGGGGCTGCTGTGAAGCAACTAGTTGCACAAATCAGTGTTAAGTAAGTGTGTTTCTTTTCTCCATGGTGTGTGACATCAATATTTTTATCTTTTCTAAGGCACCTGATAGCGTAGAAAAATGCGGCACATTGTCAAAACAGATAAACAGAAGTGAAAATTGAGAAAATAGGCTAAGGGACGTCTTACATTTGAGGCCAAGGGAAAAATAGGGGGGTCGTCTTATATTTGAGGCCGTCTTATACTTTGGCCAATACGGTAAATAAGCTAATAAATAGTGAATTTATTGCAATCAACACACGGGCAAGGATGTGGTATCAAAAGAATAAGCAGATAATTTTATCCAACTACACTGTTTTTACCATGTATTTTATGTATAAAAATGTTTATAACCAGTATGGCCTTGGAATGTTTGTATTGTCTAAAAACAAAAGATAAAAATTTTGCGATACTATAGCCAATACATGTAGAAAGGGTAGTCTATTTTTTCAATTCAAAGTGAACTTTTATCGATAACATAACATTCTCTAGGCCGAATCCAAATTTGAATTTTTGTTAGTATTATGCTCTAACAAATTTTATGTTGAGGTTATTTATATTTAATAAAACTTTATGTACCAAGATAACTTGGAATAGTTTGTAATATTTTATTTTAATATGATAAATCAAATTACTAGCCTAGCTTACAAGTTATTTCCAACAGTTTTTTTTCCATATACATATCAATATGTTAAGTACACAAAAGCTAATAATGAGATGAAATGACCATAAATGAAGTATTTTAGCTCTAAATATTTTTATTGGTGGGACCCCAAAATTTTTGAAATGGGAGTTTTTTTCAAGGCTCGAAACCAAGTTAAAAGTTTCAAAGCTTAGCACACCTCTACCTATAAGTAGAGCATTAAAATAATAGTAATGTAATGACATTATAGTAATATGCGGCCTAGTTTTGTGTCCAGCTAATTTCCGAACTAAGCAAGACATAAATTAATGTATCGTATTTACCCGAATATAAGACGACTCGAAAATAAGACGATACCTATTTTGATAACTTGAAATTAGGGAAGCCTTTTTATTAATTTAGAGTAGTCATTATTTAGTCAATAACAATAAAAAATAAAATAATACTATCTCAACGATATAATTAATATACTGTATTTTAATTAAATTTTCATTGCTGTAATGCATATTTTATTCTAAGTAACATCATTATCACATGGATGAATTGTTATTATATTATCACACATTGTGTTTTAATATAAAACGAGTTTAAAACCCATCATAAAAGTTTGTCAGTCATCATCCCCTTCACTTGTTGCATCATCATCACTTGATTCACGTCCATCCTTCTCACACAAACTCTGATAGTCTTCTGTTCCATCCAAACTGTTACTTACACAGCACTTCTTAAACACGTTTATAATGGATTCAGTAGAAATACTAGTCCATGCTGTTTTTATACACCAAGTTGTCCAACTGAAGGCTTCTTAATGTTGCCACTGAGGGTTAAGGCACAGTTACCAGTTAACAGCCACTCTTCATATTGGTGTCGGAAATGGTGCTTGAAAGATTTATTTACGGCAACATCAAGTACTTGTAATTGTGAGGTCATACCTCCTGGAATCACTACTAAGTCTGTGTTTAAAGAGGCTACTTTATTTTTTACCTTTTCCGTAAGATGACCCCTAAAGGCATCAAGGGTTAGCAATCCTCTTTGCCTTAGTAGGGCTCTGGTCACCTGTCCCAAACTTCTTGAAGCCATGAAACCATTAGATCATCTGTCATCCACCCGGTTTCATTACATTTAAAGATTGATTACCCCACTTGGTAGCTGTTCTTTTGGTAAATTCTTCCTTTTTAAAAAAGCAAATGGTGGTAGCTTCCTGCCATCTGCCAACACTGCCAATATGACTGTAACAAGTAGCTTCTCATTTTCAGATGTTTTGAAAATAACTGATTTAGAACCCTTTCCAGCCACTGATCTATTAGCAGGCATGTCAAAATACACCGGGGATTCATCTCCATTTCCCATTTGACCCAACAAATGATGGTGTTCATGCTGTAATTATATTATGTGCCTTTTATACTGCACGAGCTTCTCTTCGTAGTCCACTCGCTGCTTCTGGGATAACAACGTTCTCCTTTGTAAGCAGAGCCCTTTCCGCCTCATGAATCTTACTGCCCAACCAACACTTGCTTTGAATTCTTGTCTGGGTATTTTTGTATTTTTCTAATAGTTTCCTCTTCCAATGCTTTCATTCGGATACTTTCTATAGAAATTCCAAAACCCTTACGACGATTTTCTAGAACGAATTCAAGAACCGCATCATCTAGTTCGGGGTGACGCCCCACTTTTGGTCCACGAAAACATTTCCTTGTGGAATGAGTACATTTCAGCTGCTCCTTCATACCCCTTCAATGCCGTACATTTACTTCGGTGATTCCATAGTGTCAGGCAGCTTCACTATTGTTAGTTTGTTCAGCGAGAGGAACCACTCTTAATTTGAAGTTATAATCATAACTATTATGATGTTCAACACTTTTGTTCTGCTCTACACTTCCTTTTTGTTCTAAATGGTCACCCATTGACTTTAACTTACTTTGACATTGGCCTTTCTACAATGACAAACTAGATTTGAAAATCTAAGTCTTGGAAAGAATACGTTTTAAAACACACAACTCATAATATGCCAAGTGTTGCCATGCTAATATATCGACAATTAGTGAAGTTGTAAAGTTGTTAAAAAGTATTGCTGTATCAGGTTTGATAAAGTACTTTATAGAGAAATATCGATAGTAGCTATTCGATATATTTTTCTGGACGCTCTGGGAAATATTGTGAATGATAAGGTGTAATTGTATTTGTGTGTTTAGAATGTTATAAAAATGCATGGTGCATGACTATTTAATTTCTCTTTTATATTCCATATTGGTGTTAAAACTATACATTGTGTTAATTGTAACGTTTAGGTTCGCCATCTTGTCGACTCGTTTTATGAATGGATATAGGATATTAACTGTGATTTAGATGGTGGAGCGATAATGGACGATAGGGAGTGGTTAGAAATCAACCAGTGACAATGCGCCACCACCATTACAGCATTCCTTCTATAAATCACATGAAAGTGTCGGTTGTCTTTTAGGCCTACAACAGCGTGGAAAACACAATTTACAATTCATTTTTAGCTTTAAGATTCTATAAAACATAAAAATGTTGACCTTATACCAACATTTTTCTTCATGTGCGAATATAAGACGAAAACTGAAGGCCGAAAACTGAAAATAAGCCTCGTCTTATACTCGGATAAATACTGTATGTAATAAGGACGAGTTCAGGACAGAAAAGAAAATACACGATCAAGGTATTACAGCCATGTTAGGAGAATGGAGAAGAAGAAGATACCAAAGAGGATGGATATTGTACTAGGGGGCAGGAGGAAGACCAAGGGACAGGTGGGTGATGAGAGTCCAGAAGAGTGTGGAGGAGAGAAGACTAATGGCTCCTGGTGGAGGGGGAGAGATGGTGAGGAGAAAGGAGACATTGGAGAGGATTATGTTCCTGACAGACCCAAACAATAGTTGGAAACTATTCATGATGACAATGATAAACTAATGATTGTTTCTTTCGGATACCAGGGTCAAAGTACTCACGGGTATGAATATTGAGTAAAAGCGTACTGGTACCTAGAGAAAAGAAATTAGATATTATCAAAGTGTTAATATTTTTTCCCCATTCCTATCCCTGAGGTAATGTAGTTGTATTGTAATCAGGCAGTCTTGTATTTTCTTTAATCTCAGAAAGATGGCCGGTGTGTTACTGACCTGCCAATAAGTTCTGGCTCAGCACGAGTGATGAGGTCACTAATGAACTCCGTCTTGCTTTGCAAGTGGAGGTGCTTCTCAGGCAAGCAGCGACGAATTCCCGAGTACAGCGCAGCCACATAGCCTTTCTCCCGACTAGGGTCAGCCTCTTCAGTCAGCAGGGTGTACGCTCGGAGAACTTTAGTACGGCACTCGCCGCAGAACCTGACACAAACACATCTCACTTATCAACACACATAGTTTGAAATCTGCAGCTTAATTTCAGTGAGAAAAAAAGAATATTTTTATTAGATTTTCAATAAAATATTTCGCAAAAGAACTAAGGATATCACACTCAGGTGAAATGATAAGAAATGGGAGGAGTAGTTAACAACAAATGTACAATTGAGCGAAGAAGAATGGACGAAAGTAAAGCTTGAATAATGGTGAAAGGACAGAGAATTATAGAAGAATTTTATTAAACTAAACCAGCCACAGGCTGGAAACGGTTAATGATTGTGAGGATACACGATTTATCAATTATAAATTCTAGTGGTCAGAGTTCCTAGCTACAACTCCAGAGGTCCTGGATTCAATCATCGGTGCTTCCAGATTTTCTGTGAAGCAGTGCATCTATAACGGAGTCAACTCAGCTTCGTGAGGACAAATGAGAAGCTACTTGGATGAAGTAGCAGCTCCAGTCTAGAGAACTGAGATTAACGGCCGGAGAGGATTGTTGTACTAACCACATGACACCTTTCATCCACTAATGTTGACACTCTCAACACCAACAGAGAGCAGCCTCTAGGTCAGTATAGTACAATGCAGATTGAAGCCATGGAGTTTTTTTACCAATATTAAAAAAAAATTGAGAATTTATCTTAATATCATGATTTTCAATTAACTTTAGTCTCAGCTCCTAGATGTATATTAAAAATGGAAATTTGGTAGATTTTTATTGAAACTAAACATAGGTTAATTATTTTTAAATTTCAAGGAAAAACTAATTGAAAATAGAAAAAATGCGAGGTTAAAATTTAAACATGTATTTGAAGTAGGTCGAGTGTCAGGCTTGGGATTGGATCGAAGTGTTTCAGGAAAGAGTTGACTGGCGAGCTTATGTTCTGACAGCCATAAGCTTTTAGTTTTACCTGTGTTTGCGAAGGTAGTCATTGAGCCTGGCGAGAAGTGTAGCAGACTTTATGATGAGCACCTCCTTGCGACACTGTGGCTGCATACACTCCCACACCTCGCGCCAGTCGCTGGAACTGGCAGAAGGCCGGGAGCGGGTCGAGTCCAAGGTGTGAAGACCGCAGCGTAGACTCTTCTTTGACCGCGGCTGATTTTCAACTAAGTTGCTCAACCTAGCACTGTAGGCCACACAAGAATGGGTGTGTCAATATGTAGAATCAGAGAACACACTTCAATTACCAAAGTTTGAGGTGTTCCCAAGAACAAGAAGCAATATAAAATAGTTATTTTGGATAAGGAATACACTTGTAGACAAAAGAAGAATTGGTATGAAAAAAAAACCTAAGAAATTACTCTAAGCCCACCCTAGGCCTCATAATTTCAAATTTAAATTTACATTCTCCCTACATTAAAAATCTAAATTTGAGTAGTTTTTAGCCCTATGTCTTAATACCCGTTTAGGTTTCACACATATTGGCTACTTACTCTAATGTGGTGGGCATGAGGAAGGTTAATTTAGAGGAAATGTACCCGCATTTGCATGAAAGGAGAGTGGGAAACTATTTAAGGAAAAAAACTGGGATTTGAAACCTTATATTCTTAGTAACCAGCAGTCCCAAACTATTGCGAGTTTGATGCCCTAGACCATGTGACAACATAAGCAGGTTCGAATTTGAATGCATGGTCACATGGCCGCATAGTCTAAGGTACTAGTCTCGCAATAGATTAGACTGCCAATTACAGGGAGATCAGGGTTTGATCTTGATTGGGTACAATCAGAGTGGTTTTTTCCCCTCTCCCTCTACGTAAATGTGTATACACCTACTTTAAATTCAATCTTCCCAATCCTTAACATGTTAGTGTTAATAGTACAGACCCGTATAAATAACTCAAATGGGTAGTAAGACGGTGCTAAATATAATAATTCAGAAATCTTGTATCTGCACAGTCTTGCTGTAGGTTGAACTTGAAATGTACCTGTGGTCATGAAGCATCGTGCACAGTGCTTGGGGCAGTTCTAGCTGGTCTCCCCTCACCGAGACTATTTCATTTGAGGTGATCACTAGTGGGTCCAAGGTGGGCTGCCCAGACTCTGCCAATTGAGCGAACAATCTCTCCACACTAGCAACAAACAGATGTAAATGAGTCTAGAACCTAAACCCCAATCACGATCAGTCAATGTCATAAATGACTTAAAGCATATGTCTTTCACAAGGCTAAAAGACACACCAACCAGGCCTCAGGAAATTAATTAATCACTGTTAAAGGCAATGCCCCCATTTCATCTATTATATAATCTTCATTCTTGCCAGGACTATAGCTTAAAGGGCAGACACACTACTGACTAAGCTAAGGTGTTGAGCTATCAAAAGAATTAACACATTCCCTGGCATGTTTGTACCAAAGGTCCAGCAGCTCTCTTTCTACTCGTATCTTCTTAACCGACAAATATTTTTGCTATTCATTTATTGTTTTATTCGTTGTCATAGTGTGTGTGTATTAATCATTGAGCTGGTAGCTCCAACTATCAGCTTCAATATGAAGTATTCAGACTGGCTAAAAGTACAGTGGTTCATTGATAGATGGTGTTACAAAAACTAATTGCAATTAAACGTTGATTCACGCCCACGACAGTAAACATTCAGGCAAATATAGGCTTTGTTCAATGCCCCTACCAGGGAAAGGGTTATGAATCACTCTTAATATTATGATTTTAAATACCCCAATCCTTGATCCTTAAATCCAAGGTTTAAAAAAAAAATTAAACCCAGGTCACATAGGTTTTTATCAAAAAAACACTGGTTTGATTGGATTTTTTTTTTTTCAGAAAACTCTTGAACTTTAACTTCCACATATCACCGATCCACAATTTCAGAGCTTTCTTGTGTGTTCTCGGATATCTCTCGCACAGTTCTTCAACAGAGAATGTGATCATTTTCTGGATCAGATTGTTACAGGTGAAGAGACTTGGGTCTCGACCTTACATAGAGATGCAAAATAAATCTATGCAGTGGGGCTATACTCACTCGCAAAGAAAACCAAGGAAGTGCTGGCAAACTTTCTAGGCCAGGAAAATCATGGCAACTGTCTTTTGGGACAGAAGAGTAGTATTATTAATGTATTTCATGGAACAGGGCATCATAGTCAATGCAGATGTTTATTATCACACACTGGACAAGTTAAGGGGGGACATTCAGAATAAACATCACAGCATGTTGAGCTCTGGGGTGGTTTTATTGCACAATAACGCCTGCCCACATACCACAATCCTGCTCCAAACATTCAATTGGACAATGTTTGATCACCCTCCATACATCCCGAGTTTGGCGCCTAGTGATTACCATATTCTCATGTGCACATGAAGAAATGGCTTGCATTGCAGCGCTTTGACAGTGCCGACGAGTTGCAGTCCAGCATTGAAGAGTAGCTCAAATCACAAGCGGCAAAATTCTAAGGCGACTGAATACAAACGCTCGTCAAATGCTATGACAGGTGTCTCAATTTGACTGATGACGATGTCAATAAATGGGTAACCATGTTCATTTTTTAAATTACTTTTCGGAAGTTACTTTGCGGAATGCCCTGATAATTTCCATGTACTACAACTTCACTGCCCAAGCTTAGAGGTGAGAGCTCACTTCATGATTATACTGTAATATTTCCTTGGTGGAGGCTACACAGAATGAAAAGATGGTAAACTGTGTAGGTGGCTGTCTACATACTGTTGGACCAATCAGCTTTATGGCTAGAGAAGGGAATCCCCTGCATACATACCGCTTGACCTACAATTCTGGTGACAAGAGGATCTGAATGACTCACTTCTTGTTCATTTAATATAAGTTACTCAAACACTTTGGCTTCTTATACGACTCTGTAATTTTACAGTAATGAAAACATAGTAGAATTTGAAAAAACCCACTTAGCACACACAAAGAGGAGGTTTTCAAGTGGGTTCACTTTCGTGAAACCTGCTTAAATCTGGCATTAAAATGAAGCAGCAAAAATGGTCCAAAACCATGTTATAATTGCAGTTTACCCAACACGTCAAAATTATGGTACAAAAATAATCAAGCATTCAAATATTTTTTAACAGAAAAAGGAGCAATTTTTTTCTTTGGGAGGGCTGTAATCTTCATTAAAGAGTTGTGTAGTGAACTTAGGATAGGGATTGCAGTTTCAGTATGGATATAGTTTTTACCACCAAGACCTTGCAAAAGTAATTTTAATGTTATACACACATAGTACAGTCTTACAGTCTAACTTTTATAGGATGAGTCTTTTAGAAAATACAAATCTTTTTTTTTACAGTCAACAATGATAAAATTTTACTATAATTAGTTTTTGTTGTTCTGTATTGTTGATATCAAAAGTGAAAGCTACAGATAACATTATTTGACGTATGGATACATGAAAGCAAATATAGTAACTTTTTTAGTTCTCAAATTAGGTATGAAGATTGGACTGAGTAACCAAAGCAAGCGTTCCATTAAACTTTACTCTTATGTATGCTGACTTGTGCCCTATACCAAAATTAGGATGAACGTTGTAAAGTGATGCTCACCTCCGCCGGCAACCCACACATGGAACAGTTTGGCTAAGAACTTGCATCAGATCATGATAGCCAACACTGAACGCTTTCTTCAGCTCAGACTGAGTCATGACGTTATACTTGCGAGTGAACTCCTCCAACTCCTTTCCTCGCACCGTGGGGTTGTCACAAATGAACCCCATATAATTCAAGTCCATCACCATCTAGGGAATCAATCCATAATGTAACAAATCAAGAAATTATATATGTATGAATAAATGCCTTGTAAAAGTCAAAGAAGAGTTATGAAAGATTAACAGTAACAATTTAGGTACAGGGGAACTTTTAATATCAAAACTTCTTTGAAAGTCTTTGAAGTTTAGCGAACTCTAATTTGTGAGTATTTGTTGCATCAATTTGGTTTAGTGAACTTTATCTGCGAGTATTTGCTCATTCAAAAAGAAAAGTTAGTTAGCCTACAAATGTGAGCAAAATAATGTTATATTCTGAGGTGTTAACATAAAGTACCAAACGGGTAGTAAGACGCGGTGCTAAATATTATTATTATTAACATAAAGTATATTAAAAATGTGAATTTGCTACATCCCTTAGAAAAATGAGCTGAGTTGTGTCTGCCAAAGCATAGGCAGAAAGTTTGTTAAATATTCAACAAACTTGTTTGAGATAATATTCTTAATTTAATTGATAAATTTTTAAGTTTTTGTTTTTATGAATTAAAGGAAATTATTTTAGGAATGGTAGATAAAAAGATAGTCATTAAAGATAGAAGGAAAATATGTGTAAGCCCTTCTAAACAAAAAGTTTTAAAATCCTTTTTACTATTTTGAAAATGTATGTTCTCGGGTTGGAATTGTGTTTTCACTTTGTTTAGGATACAGTTGAAACTTGCAATCTTACCTTGATTGTTTTGAACACTGTGGTACAATCTTATAAGCTTATAAGCTACACCATAGTGGAGACTAAGGTAAGCTTGATACTACTCGGGTTGTACAAAGATTACATTAGGCCAATATTGCTAGTTATATATTCGTTTGTCCCTGTGAAAAATATTATGTTTCCTTTAATTATTTGCTGTAATTTACTACAAGTTTAGCAGGTAACCGATAATATAACACTTTGCGGTGTTTATCATAGGGCCTTTTGAACAGGCATAATTCCCAGCTTAAATCAATGTTTTTTCACAAAACAAACCACTAAATATGGCCTACCACCATTAAGCTTCTTAATAATACTGGCAACATTTCTTTGGAATAAAGTTATGTATTTAACTATGCTATCAAAGTGAAGTGGTTAGCGCTCAAGACTCAATAGGAGTGTCAGAACAGTTACTTATAAAAGCAGGTAGTATTCCTGATTTATAGCCATCTACTTGCTTCTCACAATTAATGCACTATGGTAGTAATGTAGTGTCATGGAACATTGTAAATAATATTTATTTATTAATTAATTTATAACATAATATAAAAAGTTATGTTTATGTATGGACCTTATAAGGGACAGAGAACAAATCTGCCGGCAATAGAGAATTAAGTTGGAAGATTAAACTTGGAGGGTTTAAATAGAATGTAGTATGATTACAGGGCCTAATATTTTCTACACAGTAATCTATCTCACAGATAGGCCTAGGTACTATAACTAATAGACCAGATTTTGTAATGGCAAACACTTTACGAATTTCTTTGAAAAAGTTGATATAAAAATGTGTCAATAATAATAATAATAAAATTGAATTTAATTGACAAGATGTATTAAGAATCGTCTGTTTGGAAAAGTTCTGAAACAATACCATGGACACAGTACATTTTACTGCACACTTTAATCACACACAATTCTGCACCAAAGAGTGCATCTAGGATGCATTATACTTTTCGGACAACATAATAAATCGAGAACTTCCTGCTGGCTACTTCTTGAACACGTTTCCATGGCAACGAGATTGAATTTTGATAGGCCTGATGTTTTATCTATGGTGTCATAAGTGTACTTTATAGTGGTAAATATTCGGCTCCGGCACAGATTTATCTGAATACCAAACCCTTCCTTTACCTCTGAGAAGACATCTTGTGAATGTGGGGAATGCTAGCCCTCCACCGTGGTTCGGATTCCACGTTAAACTGTAGGTCCTTCATTTCATCTCACAATCACCCTACCATTACACATTAGCGTAAGTGCGTATAACCCGAATGGGTAGTAAGACGCGGTGCTAATAATAATATTATGGTGGTAATATTGAACTATTATATGTTTCACACTACAAAAAGAAATTTAACCCACTACAATGGTCAAATGGTCTAAGACACCATTCTTATATTAGACTTGCTTGCCAATGATGGGAGGATCAGGGTATACTGAGGGTGTTTTTTTTCTAAATTATTTAAATTATTTTCCAAATTGACCCAACCATGTCCAAATGCAATTTTCCACCTGTCCTCGAGCTATTTGGTAATAGTGCACACAAAAAAAAGGATTATTTTTTCTTAACACAATAGATTATATTTTATTAATTTTATCCTCCTTTAAAACATATTCTATTTTTTTTACATAAATGTGTGGGAAATAGTCTCTCTCACACACAGTTTCAACATTTTTTTTGTGGTTATTAGTGGGTTTTAATAGCTAAATATATAAATAAAAAGGTGTTAGAATAAGAAAGGTTTAAAGATGTTTCTGTTTATTGATAATTTATTATTTAACTAATTTGTATTTATTTTAAATAACTAAAACTGTCCCACAACATTCTAGTCATTGGTGTCCCTGGTTCAAATTTTACCTGCAAAGTTTGTATCAAAAGCTAATTTTAAAAATTTGCCACCAGAGTGCAGGCAGTACTTTTGTCATTATTGTCTCCTGTGAATATGGTGGGTGCAGTTATTTCTGTTTAAGAGCTTTCTTTAAAAGCATCTAATAAAAGAGGTTAGTATATTTATTATTTTCATTGGTATAGCATCATTTAACACCTAGTTACAATATTTATAATAATTTAAATAAAATACTTGTGTAAAAATCTTACTTGCAAGTTTTGATAGGAATGAAGTTGTTTTTAGATTAGACCTTTGTTTGGAGGGAAAATATTAATTTGGCTATAATGTCATTAGTGTCCCATGTAATTGATGTTCTGTAATATATGGGACACCAATGACATACATCACTTAACAAGTAGCTTAGCAAGTACTTGTTCAACATTAGTTAACATAATAGGTATTCGGTATTTGTGGACAAGATAAAGAGTGACTAACCACAAGTGAGCACAATACATTTTTTCAGTGATGGTTCATGCTCATGATATAGGAAAAAAAGCATTTTTTTTTCTTTTCCCACCAAACTTTTTGATAAGAGCTTCAGCAAGGTATATGGAATTTCTAGGAGGTAGGACATGGCCATAGGGCTCCAGACGGTGTTGGAGGAGCTCTTAAACGAAAAGCAGACCAGAACGCTTGTCAAAGTAAATATGTTTAAACAACAAATAAACTATTTAGTATCTTGGTAAATGAAACATCATTCAACATTTTTGATATTCCTGGAGAGCAAAATAAATTTGTCCATGTCTCAAATACCTCAAAACTTGAAGGCAGTGCCATAGCATGCCAATGCACCAACTAATTACAGTAACTAGTGGAATAATTCAATACAGACACATAAGTTGCTTCTGTAAACATGAACACTTACTTAGCTGTGATCGTTGCCCTTTTTGACCAGTTCAATTTTGATTTGGCATTATTAGACAACCAAGAAAAAAAAAGGCTCAGGTTCTTTCTGAGTTGGCAACATCTGAAATCTGACTCTCAATATTTTATAAAATGGAAGAAATAGATGATGAAATCTTGAACAAATGGGTTGTCATACACTATGATGGAAAAACTTACCCAGGTAAGGTACTTGACAAATTAACTTGGTGCAAAAGTGAAATGCATGGCTCAATCTGGAAAGGTTAATAAAAATGTTTGGCCCAAAATTGACAATATCTATGAATATGCTGTTGACAAATACATTTTGTGATGGAAGAGCCTAACAAATTAGCCAGTGGACACTTGGAAATACCTATTCAGCTTCGGAAGCAAGTAAATGGTTATTTGAATGTTTGAAGTGTTCTTACCAGTGCAATTAATCTTATTAGTTCAGAAATTACAATTAGGTAGGCCACACAATGTTTGCTTGAATTAACTTAACTGAAATGTATGATTATAAATGTGCTTGGATTGTTGAAATACATTGACACACATATTCTAGAAACTAAATAAAACATCAATGTAGCAGTTACTAATCGTCATCGGGGTTGCAAATCGTCATTGGTGTTGTAAATCATCATTGGTGTCAAGACCGTCACTGGTGTCCCCAAACAGTTTAAAATAAATTTTTGATGTATACATTTAAGATGGATATATTTTTATAATGTTATAGTAAAGCTTTCTATATTACTTATAGCTCATAAAACAGTCATTTATTTAGCTATAGGATGAGAAATAACCGTACTCAAATGTAAACAAATAATATTTACTTAAAGTAAAATGAATTTTTTTATATTTATGGTGATATCATTTATCAATTTTTATTATCAAACCTTGTTTGAACAAATAAATATTACCGCTCTGTAAATCATTTTATTTTATTTGTAACATATTTCTATTTTTTAAAAAAAACATAACTTTGGGGACACCAATGACATTGACAGGTGTTTTTTTATGGTAATAAGTAATAATAATATACATATTTTATGTTATTATTCAATGCTGACACAAAAAGTGAACCTTAGATACATTGTACAACATACTGCAGTTATTATAATTTCAATAAGTTGACATAAATAAACATAATTTTTCTAAAGTGAGTGGGTCAATTTTCTTAGGATGACCCATATCACATTTTCCTTCTACACAAATGTGGATATATTACTTGTATTATTATTATTATTAGCACCGCGTCTTACTACCTGTTCGGGTTATACGCACTTACGCTAATGTGTAATGGTAGGGTGATTGTGAGATGAAATGAAGGACCTACAGTTTAACGTGGAATCCGAACCACGGTGGAGGCCTGGCATTCCTCACATTCACAAGATGTCTTATCAGAGGTGAAGGAAGAGTTTGGTAAACAGATAAATCTGTGCCGGGACCGAGGATTGAACCCCGGCCGCCAGCACAGAAGTCTGACACCTTACCCCTAGACCACCAGGTCTCCTATTACTTGTAAAATGCCTCTTTCCTCATCCCTACCTCATTAGAGTAGTAATTATCATATAGTCCTATATATCAGAGGTGGGGAAACTTTTCTCGATGAGGCACACATGGACATCTATATGTTCTCTAGTGGGACGCATGTGACAAAAATCTGACTAATTAACTTTATTTTCACACAAAAATACATTTATTAGTCATATAGGCCTAGGCTAACTAACTAATCCTGTAAACTAACATGTTCAAAAACAAGCAATAATTAGCCTAGAGAATGTATTTAATGTGTCATTTTTTGTTAATAAAATCACAAAAGTATTAAATTTGTGTGAGGGCAGCATGAATTAAAGTTGTGGGCCACATGTGACCCGCAGGCTGTAGGTTTGCCCACAGCTGATATATATTCATATAACATGAACAGGTAGTAAGAGGTGGTGATAAACAATTATAAAAACCAAGAAAATGATATATTAGTTTTATTTATGGTAAATGTTTTTGTAGGCCTATATTTTATTCTATTTCCACACAATATATGTAAATATAGGGCTAATTTAATTTAATAAAAACGTTATTTAAACTAAAGTGCATAATTAGGGGCATTGTTCCCATCCTCTAGTAAAGTTTGCTATAAGGGGTGCACCAGGAGACTTGAAAGATAATTCAGACATCATCAAAAATGCCATTACCGTACAACTTTCAAGTGCATTTGGCTTGACTGGACTAATCAAACACTGCCCATAATGGTTTATTAACATAAAATTTAATTTTATAAAAATGTGGAGCCTTCTTCTAAATGAGTTTAGGATGTTAGAATTTATATTTCAATTCAAGTTAATCAAATTAAAGGGGTAGCGAGGTGCTAAGGTGGCCAAATCCATAATTCAGATTTTTATAGTCGATACTAGAAATAAGTACATAAGAAATTATCACAATTTGATGAATATCTAAAAGGTCAAATCAGTTTAGTTCCCTAACATGAAACAAATCGGTTGTCCACGACAGCAAGTGGCCTAGAAATGTGTATAGACCTGGTATTTTGAAATAATGAATCAAAAAATATTTAAAACATGTAAATAACATTACAACACAATTTAAATTGTAATATAATATAATATAATATAAAGTCTTAGTTACAATATATCCTTACCGTTATACTATCGTCAATATAAAGTGGAAGTTGTCTCCTACTTAAAGAAACTTGTTTACCCGGTCGATAAACATCAACCAACTTTGCCATTATAATTAACTATGAATCTTCACACAATTAATATTTCAACTCTTAAATTAAAAGCAGTATCAGGGTCTGATATAGTAATTTAAGAAGAAAATTAAATAATTACTGTGGTAGATACAGCATACGACATTTACGACTGCCTGCCATTAGCAAAATGCTTGGAGATTGTGATGTTTTTAAAATTCATAGAGGTTGTACAGAATTGAGCAGGGGAATACGATATATTACAAAATGGCGAATAGTTAAATGAAACACTTAAAATGTTAGTTTTGAATTATTATAATCAGTAATTTGTATTTTGTTTGCTACGTTTGCTAATACATAGCTGGAGTCCAAATAAATATATTAATTGTATATAATGAAAATAGAGTAGATATAATTATATTTATTTCATATCTGGCTGTATCAAAATGATAGTAATATTTAATAATCTTTCTTGGAAGATATTTACATTGAAATATTGGTGATGGCTTAAAACCAAGAAAGTATTTATATTATATACTAATAAAATAAAAACACTTCAAAATAAAATATGCAATTACAGTATGAACTTTCTTTTTATCTTCTACGCCAAACTAGCTTGCGATGATAAATTCAAAATTATATTAAATTAAATCACGAATTTTGGATTGTAAGTATTAAAACTTGTTGAAATAAGACAGAACAATGAAATAGATGGGCGATAACTCACTGACTGTGATATTTTCACCGTTACCATTTGATTACCACTACACCCAGTGACTTGATCTCAAAAGTATAGGTAATTGAGATATCTCTTTTTTCTACTAGAGAAGTTCTAGATAACCTCAAAGTTTTTGAAATAGTGCATTCGGATGTTTGTGGCACCATGCGTGGCGAATCTCCTGGCGGATCAAGATATTTTGTAACATTTACAGATGAGAAAACGCACTACGGCCGAGTGTATATCTTAAAACATAAAAGTGAAATTCTAGAAGTTTTCAAAGTCTATAAAAACGAGGTTCAGAATTTTACAGAAAACAAAATTCAATTTCTGCAATCTGATAATGAAACCTCAGAATACTGCAACAAAGATTTTGAGAATTTTCTAAAAGAATGCGGAATTCAGAGGCGGTTGTCTACACTATATACACCTCAACAAAATGGCTTATCTGTGAGGATGAATAGAACTCTACTTGACAAAGCCCAATGTATCATGTTTGAGTCAAACCTGCCCTCATAATTTTTGTCTGAGGCAATTTACACAGCAAACTACCTGAAAATAGGTCTCCATCAAGGATCCTCAAAGGCCAAACACCTTTTCTGAAATGGGTAGGTAGTGTTCCATCGGTTTGACATCGTCATGTATTTGGCAAAAGAAAACTTAGTTTTGGACAAAAAAACCTGGCAAAGAAAAGTTTTCTTCCAAGACAGATGAAGGAATTTTTCTCTGATATGCCGCGATTTAGTTTTGCTCAGCGCCCGGAAATTGACTTTGTTGAAACCCATGCTCATGTTGCAAAACTAAGCTAAATTAGAGTT
Organism: Timema monikensis; assembly: GCA_902151445.1. NCBI lineage: Eukaryota > Metazoa > Arthropoda > Insecta > Phasmatodea > Timematidae > Timema > Timema monikensis. Next base: position 593,701 of record CABFVZ010000041.1, read on the forward strand.
CTTCTTGGAGTGGCACTTAATCAAGACATTAAAGTTACACAAATGGATATTTCGACTACCTTCCTCAATGGTAAATTTGAATAAAGTATCTTAATACAAAAACCAGGCATGCTGGAAACATTTTTATGTGACATAATGAAAGAAGAAAGCCACAACAAAGACCATTCTACATTTCTCATATCTAAGAAGATTCTAGAAAAGCTTAAAAAATCAGATAAGGCCAAAGTTTGTCTAACTAAAAGAGCTGTTTATGGATTAAAACAAGCCGGTAGGCAATTGTTTAAAAGGTTGGACTCTAAACTAAAGCAAATGGGTTTAGTTCTATCACAAGCTGACACTTGATTGCCATACATATAGATGCCATTATAGTGGAATCAAGAAATCAGCAACATCTGAATGATTTAAAACAAGAACTAACAAAATCCTTAGAAATGCGAGACCTTGGAGAGCTACATTATTGTTTAGGAATCAAGTTCTGCAACCAGAGATGGTATAATTTCAGCATCGCAAACTCGATACATTGAAGAACTTCTCAAAGAATACAGCATGAGTGACTGTAAGCTTGTTGCAACTCCAATGGTACCTGGCATGAAGTTACAGAAAAATCCCAGAAATATCGAGAATATCCCTATTATAACTTAATTGGTTCACTCATGAATTTGTCTGTGTCCACTAGGCCAGACATAACACACACAGTCAGCTTCTTAAGTCAGTACAATACCTGTTTTGGCAAAGAGCATTGGCTGGCTGCCAAAAGGGTAGTTTGGCGCTACTTAAAGGGAACCAAAAACTTCACACTGTATTTCAAGAAAACTAGTAAACCACTTATTGGGATGGCAGATGCTGATTGGGCAACTGGAGAAGATATAAGATATTATTCAAGATACTGTTTCGAGTTTGCAGCGACTTCCATTAGTTGGGAATCAAGAAAACAGAGCGCTGTGGCTCTGTATACAATGGAAGTAGAATACATGTCATTGACAGAGGCAGCAAAAGAAGCAATACACTTAAAACAGTAATATTACACGACATGGGTGTGCCTCACCAATCAATTGAAATACTTAATATACAATTTGTATGCACAAAGTTTGACTAAAAATAACATCATAAGATCAAGGTTCAAACATATCAGCATTAGAGAGCACTTCATTAGAGAAAAAGTACAGACTGGAGACGTCATCATCAAGCAACGGAGACTTCGGAAGCTGATGTTCTCACCAAGGCATTGGCCTCTCCCAGGCATAGTCAACTAATATGTGCACTTGGACTTGGACAACGATTCTGAAGATTGAGGGGGAGTGTTGAAATAATACAGAACAATGAACAATTAATAATTCACCAAAGACTTGTGTGAACCCTATTCTGATATGTTAATCCTAGATCCTGTATCCAACTCAGTTTAAGGAGATTCTAGATCCTGTCATTATTGTTTAATTTTATGTTGTTGTTGACCAACATATTCACCGTTGCTATGCTTAAAATGTATAAATATAATAATAAACTAGTTCTTGCTGTAACGGGCTAACCAATTCAGCCCTGTACTGCCAAAATCTGCTGCACATAATTATTGATCAAGAATATATATATATATATATATATATATATATTGTACCCAATTTTATATATATACAGATCTAGTCATGTATATCTCCATTTGTTACATACCACGTCTCATAAACATCATGGAACAAGAATGGGACCATCAGAAGAGTTAGCCGCTCTCGCAGTTCTGCTAGCAATGCACTCTACTAGTTGAGGCAACAAAAACAATTGACTACAGTTTGAGGTGGTTGGCCTGCGCATTGGTTGGTGCAGATTGGGCCTACTCTCGACCTTTCCAACGTAGAGGGATGTCTCTCTCCCCCCCCTTTTTTTCTTCCCATGATTTATTACGTTCAGCCACTATAAAGCTCCACGGTTGGTGGGTAACCAGACACAATTATACATCACCAGTCAAATAGTCAAACACGTTCCGACGTCTTTTTTTCCAGTCGACAGTACAGAACTTATGATCGTGACGATGCTGCCGAGGAACAGACTGGACCGATGAAAAAAACAAGCCATAACTTTGAACATTCACATTTGTGAGGAGTAGGCTTCTCTATGACCGGATCGTAGTTTTAGGGATATAATTGTACCTGTCCAGAGTATTAGCCACTATAGTCTTATTTTTCATGTTATTTAGTTTAGCCTTTTAAGGACATGATTTACATGCCGGTTTACACTTCACATGTTTTCTGTTTGGTCCTTAAGATCAGTGGTTTGAATAGGAATGATTCCCACACCTTAGCCTGCTAGACCATGTTTTAGTCAGCAAGGCCTTCTATCGGGAAAGGGGCTGTTCAGGCTGTTCCAGGTCAAGTAGTTATACCTAGTTAGGTTTGAGTTTGCTCTTCTAAACCAATTTGCGGTGCTCAACTTGTGAGTCATTTATGCCCATTTGGCATGGCTCGTGTTTTGTATGTTATTTAACTTGTGTTGTTCACCAGTTTGCAGTGATCAATTTGTGGGTCATTTATGCCCATCTGATATGGCTCAAGTTTTGCATGTTATTTAACTTACGTTGGTTCACCAGTTTGTGGTATGATCAACTTGTGGGTCATTTCTACCCATCTGGCATGGCTCACGTTTCACTTACCTTGATAACCCTTGGGGGGGGGGGGGGGGGTGATCTCTCCCTTTTTATTGGTTACTTTATATGGTTAAAACTTTCTCTTTTCCCCATCTAAATTGTATAAATAGACAGCCCACAAAANCCTTATATATGGTTAACATTCTATGATCAGATATAACGATTTCTTCCAATGGTTCTTGTGCAAATACATGTTGTTAATGACTAAAAAACGAAAATATTGAAGTAATATACCAAACTTAAAATGAATAAACATTTACATTAGAGAAAATACAATTCAGTTTCACATGTAATATTATACTGTCAGGCACGTAGCCAGAAAAAAACTTTTGGAGGGGGCCCAATTTCAGATGAAAACTGATTAAACTGGTAACTCCCATAGTTCCCATTTGATGGGTTTCCCCCTATGGCACCATTAGCCATTTTCCCTGGGAAAAGGGGGGGGCATTTGGGGAGTATTCCATGGAATGGTAGTGGGGCCGGGTGTTCTTCCCTGGGAAAATATATTCAATATAAGCCTCAAAAGACGCTTTTAAGACAATCCTTGTCTCCTAAAAAGAAGAGAAAACTTAAGGGAAAATGTCTCAGTTCTACCAGAATTTGTTGGCGTTTTTACTAAATTAATCTTACAGGTTTGATTAAATTTTATAGGATTAGCTTTTACAGTATTTGATTTGAGAGAGCGGGTGACGAATTGTTAAACCTTCTTTGGAATTACTGCGCTTGGAGATGAACACTTGTATTTTTTCGGTAAAATACCCTGCAGGCGCACGTTCGGGAGTTATTGCCCGATGGTGTTTCGTCCAAGAAATAATTTATGTTTTTAGGTTTTATTAAGTGCTATGAGTCTAATATGAATGTCTCATTTTAATTATAAGTGGTGGGAGATCAGTGCTCGATTGCTGTCATATTCCCTCAGTGATCACCCTCTTAATAACAAACCTTAGTGGCACCCGTTAATATTCCTACCATTTTAAATCGTCATAATATTTAGTAAATAAAACATGAGTTTTAAAATACCCAAGCCCTCACCCAGAATTAAAAAAACATTATTGAAGCCTTAAAAGTGGCTAGGGGCACTGTTTGAGTACTAGCTTCTAACACCGTTGGGCAGATCTTTGATTTCCTAATTAGTTATTAAACTATCTCTAATATATGGCATCTCCCTGTGGGTGCCCTTTTTTCCCCTCTCTCTGTGCTCCCTTCCTAGCTATGAATAACGTCATAACCTCAAACACTCCCTCACCCTCCTCCTTCACAACATTTCAATATAAAGGTAAATACGTTTAATTTTTATTGAAGGCCTTTTCTTGTTAAAAAAACATATTTAATAGCATATAAAGGATCTATATTTTGGGGAGGACTGGGCCTCCCAGGCCCCCTTGGCTACGTTCCTGTGTACAGTTACGAATAAAATCTTTATATATTAAAATACATAACTATCACCCATGTTGTTTACAATCTGCCAAGACCACAAAAAGTTTAAAGTTTTATCTTAGCTTGTAAATAGTTCAGAGCTTATGGTGTATTGAAAATTCCCTAACTATAGTGAAATAAGGTATTAGCTTAAAACTTGATTACATGTTTTCGAATTACAAACTTTGTGTTGAAGTCTTAACTTTGAAGGCTTATTTAGTTTATAGGCTTGTGGGAAATATTACTATGTTAGCCTACATACTACATCAACCTATTTAAAGAAATAAGCCACGAGTTTTGATCTTTATTATACTATTTAAACTTTTTATTAACTCATTTATTTCATCTGACTTGTCACAAATTGCCTTGTATGTGAAAACAAGATACCCAAAAGTTTTTTTCTCTTGCACAATGGTATACAGACGACCACTGATCTCTATAACAAACCTAGATGGACATCTATGGCTAAGATTTTCGAGTGCTCGTCTGCATACCATTGTGTAAGGGAGAAGGAAATTTTGGGTATGTCTTTCTCTCTTAACCCTTTCAAGGCAACGTGGCATTTTGACATCATTCATTAATTTGATTGAATATATGAGATATAGAAATTTGTGATTAGTTAAATATAATAAATGTGTTAGTAAAAGCTTTGAAGAGCATAACAAAGTTAGAAACTGGTTAGATTAAATAAGTCGATGAAGCTCGATTGGAAGGCTATGTCTCGTACCATAATGGCCCAGACACAAACTTTGTATCCGTAGGTCCGTGGTCCATACTTCGTGCTCCTGGTCCATAAGAAATTCTACTTGCGATTATAGTCTCAATATCCGTAATCACGTGACCGTTTCAGCCAATGAGATAGTAAGAGACTTCATCCAATAAAAAAAATTCGAAAGAAGATAGTCTACAGCACGGAGCGTGCGTCTAGCATTCAGCTGATCAAAGAAAAAGAAACCAAAAACCTCTTTGTTGTAGTGATGGGTCGAACCAGCTAATTTTCGTGAGCTAGCTCACTCAAAAGAGTCGTTCATAAGAGTAATATCGTTCACCGCAGGGCTGGCTCGCTCCCAATCTTTTCACCCCTTACCCAGCCATAACTTGAGAGCGAGCGCTAACTAGTTCTCACAATTCCCGTTACGAGCGTGCAAATCTGTCCCTTACCTTTCAACTTATGAACAAATTAAGTTGTATGTGTAATTTATCCGAATCCTATTGTGTTTGATTCTTTAATACTATTACTTACTCATATTACTTATAATAATTAACCTTAGCATATAACCTTTAGTGTCCAATTCAGAGAATTATTTCTAAGTGATGTTAAGAAAAATAGTTTAATATTGTAGGCAGTACTGCTATCTAGTAACGATACCAAGCATTTATAGTTGATTTTTTCTTAGTAGCGAACGAAGAACGACAGAAGAATCGTGAATGACAAACACTCCTGACTCTTTCCAGAGCGGATGAACGAGAGCGAAAAAGTCGCGAGCAATGGTGGCGTGAATGACTCGTTCGCGAAGCGAGAGTCGTTCGTCCACAGCTCTCGTTCTATTTGAATGACTCGCTCACGAGCGACCCATCACTTACTTTGTTGAGAAAACTTCCAGTATTTATATTAAAATATAGGTTAAGAACAATCACAAGAAATATATTTATAACTTTATTCTAACTATCAAACTTAAAATAAGTGTTTGCAATAGCCTGAAAATGCTAAACAGATGTAGGTAGGCATACTAATATTTTGGATGGAAAATCACTAGTATCCATAATTTATCAATTACAAAAAATTAAATGACGCTATTGAATAGAGAATTAACCAAATAGGGATGTTGAACCTACAAAAGCAAAGCCAATATTTCTGAGAACTTGGTATTTCTCAGAAAACTTTTTCCTAGAAGCCGCTCTTCACGGGTTGTTTAGATTTTTAGAAAAATGTTTCTGAAATAGGTCTGCATGTAGCCATCTTTTCATTTTGTATATGTTTCCATAGCGAAGGATTCTATTACTGCTATTCTTTCTTTATTTCAAGGCGCATGCACATATTTACTCGGCTGTGATTGGTAGTCCGTCTAGGCACCATACAAACTGCTCGACAAGCTATAAACATATATTTGGACTCCCTATCTCACTCGCACCCGCTTGAACAGTTGTCACCTCGCGCTCGTACCTACAGCAGACTTTCAATGTGTCTGGCAAGATGCAAAAACCATTAAAACTGTCCGGCTATTGAGGTAACATTTTTTTATAGGTCCCCAAGTAACATATGTAAAACCCAGCTTTTATACTATAAACGAAAGTATAATTATGATTTATTAAAGTTTAGGGGTGTCTGTAAGGGGGTTGCAACCGTACTAAGTGTCCGGCAATGGATGACGTGATTTCTAATGTTATTCCGAAGTAAATATAAAAAAATTAAGCTATATGCTTTAACGAAATTGAGGTACTATTTTATAAACCTTTACTACCTGTTACCTGCCCAAGTAACCACAATCCCAACTCCATACTCGCTGCTTGTTCTTACCTGTGTTGGGGACATGCTCTGAGAAATTTTCTGCTTTTATAAAATAACGAAGGTCTGGCCGTCGTGGGCTCTTGCTCTATAAGCATAATATAAGAACCAGATCTACCTTGATGTTAAAAATCAGTTTTTCTTCAACCAAATTGTGTTAAGAATAGATATTGACATTAGTTTATTTTTTCCGTTTCTTTGGTATAGTCCCATGGATACGAGCCTGCCCACAAAATTTTACTAAACCATACCATTTTTTATGATGCTAAGTTTGTTAAATTAACATTAATTTGGAGTTTGACTGATGTATTAACTCCATGGTGTATGATGCTAATTTTCTTAAACAAATTAACATTAATTTGGAATTTGACTGAGGTATTGACTCCACAGTGTAAGCCCACAATCAACTATAGGCCTAGTGACAAAGGGACCGCCACTGTTAGCGATGATAGTACCAATATTTGCAGATAGTGGGTATCATGCGATCAACATTACAAACACCCCAACCCCCATTAATCTCAATTTTCTAGACCAGAACTGCTATTTATTTATTTATGTAACTCCTCATTAATTGTACTCATGAGGCTGAGTTTGACCCTGGATCAAGTCCACTGCTATACGGAAAAATTCTGGTAGTGCCTGGTGATGAAGAAACTTTCTTGTCACTTTGTTTTCTTACCCTTGAAGCCTTAGTAAAATGTATAATGGCCATTTATTATTTAAAAAACAGCAGGTTTTTGTGGTTTTCTTTGTTTTATTCAAGAGTTGAAAGGTTGGTTGCTGCTTGGGGAATGTGACTGGTGACATTTTAAAAAACAATAATCTAATGTGCGTATAACTTGAATGGGTAGTAAGACGCGGTGATGATGATAATAATAATAATAATAATTAATAATAACAATAAATTATAGTAATAAATAATAATAACAATAAATTATAGTAATAAATAATAATAATAATAATAATACTAATCTAATGAATTTGTATAAATAGATAAACATTTTATGAAAATAGTTTTAAAATCAATATGAACAAAATAACTCTTATTTTCCGTGGTTGAAATCCTAAACTTTTGTGGAATATTTTTCTCACATGACTGAGAGATTACCTCTATCTCCTTAGCAAGATTTTGATTTGATATAGCAGATCAAAAATTTCAATTTCTATTTATTCAGCTTTGTTAGACTCAGCCAAGTTATTGATATAGACAATGTTCAGTAAACATAGGATGGTATGGAATTGGACTGGAGTGGTGTTTGAAAGTGGATTTGAGAGGAAATTTAAAGGAGAACCAAGTGAGAAATTTCGACTGTTCAAAACTGAATTCAATTAAAAATTATGTTTTACTTTAGTAACTAAACATTAAGTTCTAAACACACAACTAAATTATCACAAACTATTTTCACCGCAGTACATTCAAAACCCCTTTTGTCTGCAATAGGGGTGTGCGAAGGCCTCTTTTTAAATGCGAAGTGAAGATTGAAACTTGCGGAGAAAAGTTGAAGCTACCTAAGATTTTTGTTGTCACTTAACGCAATTTTTCATTTTTAAATTATTTTTCTAGATCTTGTCAATAACATGGACCAGAAAATGTCCTTATTTTTTTACCTAAGGTCTATATTAATAATCAATGCACACAAGCTTACTGATAACAGTAAATTATTTATAGGTATTTTTACTTTCTATGAAATTATGTTGGCGATAGTGAATATTATATATTAAGATTTACTTAGTCGCTTTTGATCCATGCTTACATTGTGATAGTTAAATTACTAGTCGGTGTTAAAATTCTGTTTAGTAACTGGTTTAAAATGATCAAATATTGAAAAATGTAATATTTTATGTGAAGGTTATTGCAGATGTCGAAGTCGAAGGAGATTGACTTTCAAATTCGACTTTTCGAAGCTTTGCACACTATCAGTCTGCAATCCATACTAGTTTATTTACACAGGTTGAGAGGGTGGTATATCCATAATGTGGAACACTTCCTCCAACCACATTGCACTTTGTCTCTGACTCAAACTGATCCTCAAACTCACAATTCATAGCCGGACAGCCCTGGTAACTAACTATATAATAAAAGTCTTCTTAAGTGATGTATTTCAAAAGAATGTTTTCCAGTGATTAGTACACGCCATTTACCCTAAATGGTAGCAAGCTTACCTTGTTTGGTTCCACTATGGTGCAGCTTATAAGATAGGGTCATAGTATAGTCAGTCAAGGTAAGACTGCTACCATAAAGGGTAAACAAAGCGTACATCATCGAAGTGATGATGAATCGTGCCCTATATGGCCAGCAAGAGTTTTTCAGTCATTTCCTTGAGGATGTAAGTAGGTCCTTGTATCCTCCACCAATGAAACACTGTTGAGAGGAATGGTCCCAGAACACATGGGACAAACGTCTTCAGATTCGAGTATTCTGATAACAAAAACAGAATAACTAACATGAGCAGGTGAATCTTATTTTAGCCAAGTTGAAGCTAAGCTTGAAACATGCGTAACAAAGTCGATGAGAAGGTTTTTGTTGTTGTCATATAACACTACTTTTAATTTATGAGCTACCCAATTAGTACATCTAGGTAGAAAGGAAGGCTGAGAGAATAAAAACAAAGTATACTATATTATTTTATGCTGAAATGTCTGCTTAGTAGCTATATGTTTAAATTTGTCATATTAAGTGATGATTCATAGTATATTAAAGTTTTCTTTTTCCTTCAAAATGTTTCAAAGATATAAAGGTTATTGTGGATTTCAAAATAGAAGCAAAGTATATTCAACTTTGACATTATAAAGCTTCGCACACTCATAATATTGTCTATAAACTTCGGTAATTTGACTATAAATTTCTATAGAACAAACATTCTTTGTATTTGAAAATGGTTTCACTTTTATAAACTTACATCTGATGGGATTTTTTATTTTTTCAGCATAAAATCAGATTTTCCCCCCTTCCCCATTTCTCACTGCGCTTTCAGGTTATACACAAATATATTAATAATGCCAATGTGCTAGGTATGAGAAAGGCGAGTTAAGAAGAAATGTAGGCCCTACCAATATTTGTGTGAAGGAGAGTGAAAAACCATTTAAGAAAAGTAACCCTAAGTACATCAGTAATTAGCAGTTCATTCTGTTCTTTGTATGTTCTGAAATAAACAGTTGCAGCTGATGATTCATTCAAACTTACATTCGGAGTTCCGAGAATATGGCTGGGAAATCACAGTTGGGACATGCTGTCAAGTCGTCCTTCACGATGTGGCGACCCTGGAACCAGTACAAGAACACTCTTGTAACAGTGGGGCATCTTTGAGGGCACAACTTACCGCTACAGGGCTGGGCTCAACGAGACTTACCGTCACAAGACAGAAGGGCACAGTGGTCTTGCACTGGCCACAGTTCAGCTCACTTTCAGGTAGGGGAGAGTCGCAATAAGGACAGGGAGTCTCTGGTTCAACCTCCTCTTGGGACCCACGGGATGGTTTTCGTACCACAGCTTCTATCTTCTTAGCGTACTTGGGGTCTATGTGGGGCCGATACTCTGGACGCATCAACATGGCCGCATAGCTGAATGCAGAGCTCTTGAGACCTGCGCGACTGCACTCTATCACAGTTGATGTCAGAATGGGGACAATATCTGTGTAGAAATATCGAGTGTATTTACCTGTTTCATATTAGTATTATTTCTAGTTTTAGTTTGTAATTTCCACTACACCCCCCTCCCCCTCCCACCTATGTTGGGTGTGAAGAATGCATAAAACACAAAGAAGAAAGATATTATATGGAACTACATGCTTAAAGAATTTGAAATATAACTGAAAACCTGCAGTACTACCAAATTGATGCAACAGAATGTAGGCTTGAATGTATAGATAGCTTGCTGAAAAAACCTTCATCATTTACTTATTTATTAGTTCAATTATAATACCGATTTTAGATATTTTCAATTATTAATTCTTCAGCAAGCTATCTATCTATTCAAGCCTCAATTCTGTTGCATCAATCTGGCAACACTACAAATTTTCAGTTATATTTCAAATTCTTCAAGAATGTAGTTTCTATAATAGTTTTATTTGATTTTATATGTATCTCTTTAAACAAAAAAGGAATATTTACAAAAATATAAAAACAATGTGTAACTGTGGAAGTATGAAGAAGTGGGAAGTGTTGAAAGTGTAAGAGGAAATGAAAAGAGAAGTGTGTTTGTTCCTATCTACGCCTAACCTAACTATCCTTTCAGGTTGGCTTCCTTCAATATCACTTAGTTTACATTATTTTACAGTGTTTCTAACTGCCTTGTACATTATTACTATTTAATCTACGTTAGTCAATTTTGAAGGAGCTCGAGTCGATGGCTTGGTGTTCCGACTCCACAGTCCTGATTACCACACAAGCTAACACAGTACATTAAATTATTTTGAACAAATTTTTTAACAAGTAGTTTATCCAAATTAATATTTTCAGGCCTGAAGCCTGATGAAGGAATAGTAACTCTTGATTTAGTCCGTTGTTGAAACAGCCATTGTTTGTGGTGAAGGATGAAACAATTGAAAAGTCATAAGTTGCAATTTCTTCAACAAGGTTCAAGCCTAAAAAGTTAGGTTTATTATGTATTTAAGGTTATTAACATACACTTTTCGAACCGATTGATTATATCAACACATGATATAAATTAACTTAAATATAAAACAGACACAACACCCAGCACCCGACCATTAATTTATCACTGTGAAAGGGAAATCCCACATTTCACCAATGATAGATTTTTCACTGGTGCCGTGAATTGAAAGCTCAGGAAGCAGCCTCGCTACTGACTTAGCTAAGGCACCGACACAAGGTTAGTATTATTACAGAGGTACCTAAACCCTCCAAAACAAAGTATTTTATCCCTTCAACTAAAATGTAACAAAGCTTGAATTGAGTTTATCTTCTATTCATGGATCGATATAACAATTTTAATATACTTAGTGTACACTATTATGTAGAGGTATACCAATTCAGTACAACCGATTAGGGAAATTAATTGATTATGATCCAATTATTTGCATTGATTAATCCCAATTATCAATTATTTATTTATTGAAAGCTAAGCCAAATAGTAAATGTAATAAATGATAAAAAAAATTATTTAAAAATCAAACATTTTATACTAGAGTTGTGTTAGTTGGTTAAATATGATGACTTGTAGAATTTAAATAGAAGTATGTATTTAATATCTATAATCATATTATATTTGGAAGAAGGTTCAGGAAAGGTGGATGGAAATATATAAAAGGAACAAACAAAATATGAATTTTACAATGAAAATAACAACACAGTTCACACTTTACATTGCTGCCACTGGACAAAGAAGTAACGGTTGCCTCTCTAAGAAAATTGATCATTACTGCCCAATCCCTCGACTTAGGTTTCATTCTATCGGAACTCATCCGGAGAAAATGTGAAATGCGCAACACAACTTCCTAAAAGAGGAAACCAAAAAACACAAAAGGGAGAGAAAGGAAATTTGTAAAGAACTCACAGGAAATGGATATGTATAGTCATTAACTAACAATTGATATTACTTTTGAGTTTTGTCGATTATCATTGATAGTGCGTGAATCAATTATTTTTTCAAACATTCAAAATTTTATAGTATCAAAAGAAAGATTAATTAACATGTTAATCTGTATTTCAGTTTATGCAAATTCTTTAATAATCGCCAGATTACAATTCATCAGTTCCTGCAACGGTACACCTCTACTATCTTTCCATCTTACGTGAAGGGAACTTGGAGATGTTATCGGCGACACGTATGAGCATTCGGGCTCCTTTCAGATGCTCTCCTCGCCTGACGTGTAGCCTCACCAGTATGTACGAGTGAAGTAATGTGAGATTTGCTTGCATCTCTGTGGGGATCTTTATGTTGTTCCGTCGCAACTCCTGGTACATCCCGAATAAAACATCGTGGGCGTTGCGGTAGCTACCTGCACACAAACAAACAACTATCACTGACAGAAACTACTAGTGTTATAAATAGGGATAGAAACAAACTACAATGAAAAGAAGAACACAGTTCACACTTTACATTGCTGCCACTGGACAAAGAGATGATGGATGGTTCTTTATTGGAGAAAATTAATCAATACTGCCCAATACCCTGATCTGGGTTTCATTCTACCGAACCTAGTCAATAATTGGTTATGGAAGTAGTTTGTTTACTCTCATAGAACAAATGAAATAATTCAGTAATTTTATTTGAATTCAATCAGTGTCTAAACAAATATACTTTATTAAATTGAAAAATGACACCTGGATATAGTAATTGAACCCAAGACCTTTGGCTCAGTACGCCAATGCTCTTACCACCGAGCTATTCGGGATTTGTCCCGTACCCAGGGTCATTCTTCAGTCCTATTTTAAGGCAAAGTCAGTGATGAATGTTCAGAAATCATCAGGCTTACATGTGAGCAATCAATTAAAATATAATTATGCTACATTTTAAAAGTAGTTTTTTAATTATTAATTTGTTTAACTCCGGACGTGAAGCATGGAGCTGTAACAAAGCTTTGCTACTTGAGATATTCCTTGTTGCAGTTTCTGTGATAGGTTAATTTCAGGTGAAGCAGGCTATCAGCCCAACCACCATAGGGATTTCTATGAAAGAGCCTACCAATTTTTCCAGAGAGGTACTTTCACATAACTTCCAGGGTTCTGTCACATGACACAATCAGCATGAGACTGACAGTTTTTTCCCGTTCAAAAGAAGCTGTGCTACAAATTTTTATCGCACAGTAAAAACCTGTCGACCTCGACTGGGTTTAAACCTACAAACTTTGGGTCCTGAGACAAGCAATTCACCTCAATTAATTAGAATAGTATACATTATTGACTTTTTGTAGGTAGCAAAATACCTTTTTAAATCTAAATCTTAAAACATTTTATTCAGAGCAGAGCTATTGCAAGTAATATATTTAGGTATATTAGTTGAATTTTTTAAACTATCTGATTAAACCAGAATTTTAGATGACCTTACCATTAATTTGTTCTTCATTTGCAATGATAATGGCAGTCTTAGCAGCTTCTCTGTACTGTCGGCGGGCCATGTACAGTCTGAACAAAAACTTGGGGTCCTAAAAACACAAGAAAATATTATTGTTAGTAACCAAAAGTTTAAAGTTTTTCATAGTAGACTAGAAATGACAATGCCTTCTAAACATTGTTTTAACCTAAACTTCACTTTATATCCATTACTTTTTCCAGCCGGCCTGAGTTAGTTTTTTCCCCCCCATATATTTTCCACTACTGACTTGCTAGGCCTGTTGTAGCTACATATGCCTTATAATATAGCTTAATATTAGGACAGGCACAACATCCAGTCCCCACCCATTAATTCATTGCTGTGAAAGGTTAAAATCACATTTCACCTATGATAAATTTTTTGGCCATGCCGGGAATCGAATCTGGGATCCTTAGCTTGGCAGACAGATACACTTCTGACTTATCTAAGGTGGAAGAACGTCTTCACCTAAACTAGATGGACAAAAAGTTAAGTTGAAGTAATTTGAAGTACCTATATATGCCTGATGAAAATTGAATTAAAATCTCTCCAAATATATTACAGTTACTGCTGTGTTGTCAAAATTATTTCACAAAATATATTTTAATCATGGAAGAAAGTTTAGTTTAATTTAAAAATTGCTATCCACAAGGCAAAGTTCTAAATTCCTTCAATCGAACGAAACAAATTAATTTTGATATACAAAATCAGGTAAATAAAAGAAACACATATAAATTTAAGAATAGGAATTTTGTACCCTTAGGAAATTCAAGACTAAAGGAGTCAAGATTAAAAATTACAAACTTTGAATCATAATTTATTATATAGCTTTAAATACAAATTATTGGTGATTTTAACTCAACTTAACTATTTGTATGAACTTAAAAAAGAGATTCCTGACCATTAATTTTAAACTTAACTGAATAAAACAAAAGCACCATCTGGCTGTATTGAATTAAACAATGAAAGCAAGCAAGTAGCGGGTAGTAAAAATGCTTTCAACAGAAGAATAAGCCTTATAAAGGATAGAACTAAAGGATATGGACCGGTAAAAGGAAAAGGACTGATAATAGGAACAATGACTATGCACATTGACGGGGAAAATGGAAGAGATAGTGGACCTCATGGGGAGGAGGAAACTGGATGTACTCGGACTGTCAGACGCAACACAGAGGGGAAGGGATGATGGATCTGAAGAAAGGATTGGAAGGAAGAAGAAATTGAGTGGGAGTGGTGGTGAGACAAGGGCTGAGTAATGAAGTCAAGGGGATCAGTGATAGGATAATGAAGTTGAAAATAGGAGTGAAGGGCGCGAGCATGGAAATAGTGGAGATGTATGCACTACATGTGGGTTGTACCTCTGATGAGAAGGGCGAGTTGGAAGAAGAGCTCCAAAAACATGTGGGTGGTGATAGTCTGGAAGTAGTCATGGGGGACTTCAATAAATATGTTGTAACAAAGAGACGAGGTTACGAGTAAGTACTTGGACCAGATGGCTGGGGAAGGCGAGAGATTGTTGGACATGTGTAAAAGAAATGGGCTAATGGTGGGGAACTCATGGTTAAGAAAGGGGAAAGCCACAAGGTGACCTGGTACAGTGTTGATTAGTCAAAGAAGTTGGTTGTGAACAATATACTTGTGGACGAATTGGTATGGAAAAACATCATAGATGTAAAGGTAATTCCATCGGGGGCCTTAGACATTGACTATTGGTTGTTGTTGTTGATGAAAGATCTAAAAGTAAAGAAGGAAAAGAGGGCGTTTGAGAACCAGGAAAGAATGATAAGGTTATGTAAATTGAAAGTCTATAGAAAAGTGTTCCAGAAGAGAGTAGAGGACAATGTACCAAGGGATGTGCTGGGGACAAGGGAAGAGGAATGGAGAAGATTCATAAGCTTAATGGTGGAGGCAGCAAAGGAAGTCTGCAGGAGGACAAGCAACAAGAAGAAATGGAAAGAAATCCCTTGATGGAATGAGGGAGTGAGAAAGGTGATGGGTAAGAATAGGGCCTTCAGGGATTGGTTCTAGCCGAGGACAGGGGATGCAAAGGAGGTGTACAAAGCAATAAAGAAGGAAGCAAACCAGATGGTGAGGGAGGAAAAGAGGTTAGAGATGATGCAAGTGGGTAGCAAGGGGAATAATAAAAGACTATATGAAATGATTAAGAGTAGAAGAACTAACAGGGAAGAGAGTGTGGTGGTAATGGTTGACAAGAATATAAATTAGGTGTATAAATAAGAAAAACTCAAGAAGATGTAAAAGGAGCTTTTTGAGGGGTTGCTAAATGCAGAGGAGAGTAGCGAGGAGTAGGAGGGAGGGGAAAATGAAGCAAGCAGTAGTCAAGGAAAGGAAATGGATATAAGCTGGAATGATGTTGAGGAGGCATCGCAGAAAATGAAGGATGATAAAGACCCCAGGAGTGGATGAGGTCAGTGTGGAGATACCAAGGGCAGTGGGAGTAATGATCCTGCAAAGGATTAAACCTGTCATAAAATTGAACACCTAATAAAGATGATGATGATGATTATGATGATGATTAACCACCAAAACCTCTTCTGAACTAAACCCTGATTTTTTATAGGGAGCCCCCTTTCGGTCACCAACATTGTTTGAATGTCACTAATAATTGCCATTCTAGAAATATGCCATATATTTGATTTATTAATTTATAAAGTTCATGATCAAAAGCTTTCAATAATACATCCTTATAGAGAACTGTAAAATTTCTCTCTAGGCTGTTGTGACAAAATGAGTACAATTTTCAAATAACAGCCTTCCTTTGAAATTCAGGATGTAGCTCTCAACATGTACTAACTCAAAGGGATACTTAACAACAGCTTTCATCCACTCACTAATGTTTGTGAGTGTTGTCATGAGACTGTGACAGGGAAATAGACCAACCTTGGGAATATTGTCCGATTCCCCCAGTAAGAACTCAATAAGCTGATTTGCTAGCAAGTCATCATTAGCAGCACCGACCACATCAATCGCCAAAGAAATTGCTTCAGTGTCTTCAGAATTAGCTTTCACAACATTCATCAAGTTCTTCAAAGCCTATAAAATAGAATTACGATGTATTTGTTTGTTTGGGTATTTATTTTTGTAACAATTAATTGGACATTTAACATGTATAAAACATTGAATATAACAGATACAAAAACGACGATCACCAGCCCCGAAGGGGCTATCGAAAGCCAAACGGTATAGACATAAACATAAAAACTCTAAAAAAGAAAATCATATATAACTTTTAACCAGGAAAATCAATTTATAGTTCAATAAAAGGCAGTAGAGGTGTGCAAAGTACACTTTTTCGTATAGATGCAAATCCAAAAATTGATTTTTTTATTGTTTTATGTTTCTATTTATATTATACAAGTTTAGTTTTAAAAAACAAATATAATTTACTTAATACCTGCTTTTGTGGTGAAAGGTTCTAAAACACGGATATCAAACACGATTTTGTGCAGCCCATGAACCTTTTGCCATATGGCTTGAAAATATACGTGTATCTAAAACATTGCATCAAACTTTGGCAGGCTATTCCTTGGGTGAAAATAGAATAATTCACATCAGCAACCTAGGGTCCATCTTGAATATTAAGGGTGGTGTACACCCCTAAAGAAAGAACTAAAAACGACTATTGTGTGAAATATTATGAAAATTGATTAAGGTATTACAACAAATCTTTGTATACTACTTATTGAAAGCTTGATCATTAATAGACTAAATGTGCTGTTACCGTGACCCATCCCCATCATGTAAAAAAGGGGGGGTTGTAACTTTTTTTTTCTGCAATAAAATATGTCAGAGTAATTATTACTAATTTTGACTTAATATTACAAAACAAGGATTAAAATTAACAATAAAAGGTGCCTTGGAGAAACTGTCTAGCTTTTTCCGTTTTCGAGATAATCACACAAGTTTGAGCTCCGAGACAAGTGTAAATTCCTGCCAGGTAGGCAACCAGAATCGCAGTGTTACTTTGCACTGCAGTCATTTAACCATTTTTACCGGCACGTGTGACTATGTATCACATAAATTTGGTAAACAATGCTGGTTTGTGTGTAATGATGGAACAACTCAGATATTTTTCCTTCTTCATAAGCTACGATGTGTTGCTATTTATCACATTAGTAAGTTATGCTTACACAGTTCATACTTGGGTGGGATTTTAATCATTACACTCACTGGAATATTGAAAGCTAAATTAAGAAATACTAACCGTAATTCTTGTATGTTTTAATTCCTAGCTTCAAAAGCAGATTCATAACAAGTGTTAAAAATAGTGGCCCCTAACGTCATTGCAATAATTGAGATGGCATATCAATGACTGGTGTAATCTTTCGAAAACACGTGGTGTTTCTTGAATCTTATCACATGCAGCACCTAGCCTGGCTAACAGGTCTTCCTCAGATTCAATGGCTGTCTCGTACACCAAAGCTTTGAAAAAGACCCACAGAAAGAAGTCTTAACGGATTAAGGTAAGGAGAGCGTGGTGGCTACGCAACAGCTATACTGGTTGCCTACCTGGCAGGAATTAACACTTGTCTTTGAAATCAAACATGCATGATTATCTCGGAAACGGGGAAAGATAGACAGTTTCTCCAAGGCACCTTTTTTTGTTAATTTTTACTTCATGTTTTGTAATCTTAAGTCAAAGTTAGTAATACTTACTCTGTCATATTTTATTGCATAAAAAGTGTTACACCCCCCCTCCCCCCCTTTTATATGATGGGGGTGAGTAACGGTAACAGAGCACATTTAGTTTATTAATGATCAAGGTTTCAATAAGTAGTATACAAAGATTTGTTGTAATACCTTAATCAATTTTCATAATATTTCACACAATAGTCGTTTTTAGCTCTATGTTTAGGGGTGTATACCACCCTTAATATTCAAGATGGACCCTAGGTTGCTGATGTGAATTATTCTATTTTCACCCAAGGAATAGCCTGCCAAAGTTTGATGCAATGTTTTAGATACACGTTGTATAATAAGACATCGTAGCAACACTGTATGTTGTACATTAATGTAAATTGGGTGAGTCTTATCACTTTTTTTTTACGTTCATTACTGTTTCCAGCCTGTGGACTGGGTCAGTTTAGGTCTATTACTTACTTTTACATTAATGTACAGTGTTTCTACATATATATAAGTATATATTCTTTGAATTAAAACTCAGATTGAATCGACACTAGCAGCTTTTTGATAAGTTTGCTTGACTAAAATTAAAAATCTTGAACTCGTGCCTTCCTTGTGAATATAAAATAATATTATACCTTTTGGTATTCTCCAGCATGGAAGTAATACTTCCCAGCGAGTAAACTCTTCCTCTCTGAGTCGAAGTGTAGAGCCAGGCTCCTGAAATCATCTGGCCGCACTTCAGAGTCAAGGGAACTGGCAAGGATCTCGCCATAGAGCTCCATTTGACCATGCTGGCGAGCGAGTTGGAAGGCTTCGTCGTGGCAACGAGACAGCACCAGGAACTTTATAGCCGATGAATAGTCATTTAATCTTTGGAAAAACCTGAGAAAATAAAATATAGTTTTTTGAGAAAGCTGATCATAGCAAGCGCTATGTAAGGGCTATAAGAAAATGATTAGTAACGATATAGATCCTCAGATCATCGACATTCAAAGTGACTTCTTATCGGTGTCATATACATTATGATTTTCATAGTAATCCATTAGATGAAAACTCGAAACTCATGTTGCCACAATGGCCGGGAAAAAAGAAAAATTTACATGAATGATGTAAAGAGAAACTAAACAATAATCCATAAGTAGGTATTATTGGAAGGTCCGACACTTTAGATAAGTCAGGAGTGTGTCACCTGCTTCGGATGCCCTGTGGTCTAACTCACTACTCTCACAGTAGACTAAACTGACGATGATGGGGAGATCGAGGTTCAAATCTTGGTCAGGTGTCCTGAGTTTTATTTCTAAAATGGTTTTCCACTCTTCCTCCACACAAATGTGGGTACATTTCCTCTAAATATAACCAAAACAGGTAGTAACTAGTAAGATACGGTGGTAAAAAAAAGTAGCACATCTGCCTAATGAGGTTCCAGGTTCCAGGTCCCAGGTTCAATTCCTGGCATGGCCGAAAAATGTATCATTGGTGAAATGTGGGTTTCTTCTTTCACAGTGATGAATTAACAGCCCGGAGCTGGATGTTGCGTCTGTTCTAGGTTTGAATTAGTTTTAAGTCGTGTGCTGATATAATCAGTCGGTTCAAAAAGAGCATGTTAAATAGGGTACATCAAATAAATAAATATTATTGGATGCTTTAGATAACTTTTTATATTAACTTTGTAATTAATAAATAAACTAAATCATATTTCTAAATTGCCAAATTTTAGTGACTTTCTGTCAATGTTTGTGGTCAATAGTGGGCTTCCTATAAAATTGAGAGTATACATTGGTTGCACAGCAAATATTCCCAAGAACCATACTACCAAGATCATGTTTGATTAATTGGTTAAGAAACTCTGGAATTTGTATGGCATGTAGAAATATCTATATTTTAGGACAGGAAAGGAAATTATTAACTAATATTTTATAAATAGCTATCTAAAAATATCCTCTTTCTAATTTTTAAAGTTTGACCGATTAAGAGAGAGATTCAGTTTCCGGCACAGCTGTATAGGAGTTTTAAGGATTACTGTCGTAACAGATACTCCACCCTGAGATGTCCAGGAGATAAGGTTCAGAAGCTACTGATGAAGGGATGTCCCCAAGGATCGATATGTGGCCAGAACTTTTGGGATGTCAGCCTGGAACCAGTGTTGTACTTGTTGGAGGGGATACCAAAGACAAAGGGTGTGGTCGCCTTTGCAGACGATCTTCTAATAGTAATAGAAGGGTACTATAGAAGGAACTTAGAGAAAAAAAAGTAACCAGGTGCTTGAAGAACTTGACACCTGGTGTAGAAGTGTCAAGTTAAAAATGGCAGCAGCGAAGACAACCTACATGCTGTTTAAGGGTAGATTGGCTAAGTATCCGACCATAAAGGTAGGTACGAAATCTATAAGAAGAAGCCATACGGTCAGATACCTGGGAGTTACCCTAGATGAAAAGAGGAACTTCACAGCGCACATGGAGGGAGTGATGGGGAAAACTTTGTCGTAGGAGGACTTATCAATTGTTCCTTAATGTGGTTGAGAGACCAGAGAATAAACACCTACAGCCATCTCGAGGTCTGGTCTACTTCATCACAGGGAATGGATCGTACCTGGCATCTCTAAGGAAGCTGGGACTAAAAGAGTCGGGGAATTGTGAATGTGGCGAGGAAGGATCCCTGAACCTGTGGTGCTCGAGTGTGTCCTTACGCTAGAAGCAAGAAGGAACTACCAGAGAGAGATCCAGGGAAGATTAGTAGGCGAAGTAGTGAGGGTCCCAATCTATTGGAAATTCTTGGACCAGATTGCACTGGAAGTGTCAGATAGAGCAAAGACTGCCTACATAGATAGACTCAAAGAGGCACAGGGACAAATAATCCGGGACATTGACAATGACAATGACAGCGACACGAAGGGCGGACTGACACAAACACTAGTGTGGTCTCATTGGGGAGTGAGTAGAGAAAGGGTTGTTAAAGGGGGATAATCTGTAACAATCCTTGCCGGGATAAAAAATTTAGGTGCCGGGAGGAGCAAGCACGAGCCCTGGGAACTGGATTCCAGTACGACTGAGTGCCCAGAGGAACACAGGGAATGCCCTTGTGATCCTAAGGACAGTTTTCCAGCCGTATGAACAAAAGTTAGTGGAGTAAATTTGAACTCTGAGGGGTTCCCTGCACCGTATGACCCACCACCTTGGAAACAAGAGAGGTGGATTGTGGTTGATGGGCCATCAGAGTCAAGATAGAGAAAGGCGGCTGCCCTGCAGCCCTATGGTACCATTGAGGTGATAGAGTTCCCCGGTAAGAATGGGAATAGAATAGTTGAGTTAGATTAGTTTAGCTTAGTTTAGTAGTTAAAATAGCTAAATTAGGGACAGAGGGAACTAGATAGGGAGTAGATTAGGACATTCAACCGCCAGGGGTGGAAGGAAGGGTGAAAACAGAAGTGTGGTGGCTAGAAAGTAGGTGGGGCATCAACTCCGAGAGGGCGCCTTCCCAGGTGGTGGATATGGAGATGCCCACCTCTGCTGGGCGCTTGGCGGACTTGGAAGTGAAAACTCGGGCACTGTGGTGAACCCAGCGGGGGAGGGTACCGGGAGCATAATATACCTGGGGCGAACCAAATGGAACTAGGGGTAGTTGAATTTCAATTAAATTAAGAGCCAAAATCTGTGTTGTAATGTTTAAAAGGAAATTCATATTGTAAGTGTAAAAGTAAAGTCCAAATTATGTGTAAAAACAGCCCGGATTTAAGGTTTGTAAGATACCGAGCCTGTAAACACTGAATGAAGATTAAAATAAAAGTAATATTCTATTTTAAAGAAAATTTAAGTCTCCTCTTTTAGAAAGTTGTGTTGTACGTTTCCCAACCCCTCCTGATGAGTTCTAATAGAATGAAACCTAGGTCAAAGGATTGATAAATATTATCAATTTCCTTGAAGAAAAAGTCATTTATGTTTGTCCAGTGGCAAGAGTGTAAAGTGTGAACTTTGTTCTTTTCATAGTAAAAATAATTTTGTGTCTGTTCCTTTTATACGCTTCTATCCTTCTTACCTGTACCTTCATCCATATATGAAGGTGTTTCAATAAACAAGACCTCTCATATGAGTACATTTGTTTTTGTACCATAACTTATTATCTCAAAAAACATTAATATTTTATAGGTGGTCTAGGGGTAAGGTGTCATACTTCTGTGCTGGGGGTCCAAAGTTCAATCCTCGGTCCTGGCACAGATTTATCTAATAGCCAAACCCTTCCTTCACCTCTGACAAGACGTGTATTATTCACAACTTGTGAATGTGGGGAATACCAGGCCTTTGACGTAGTTCGGATCCCACAATCACCCTACCATTACACATTAGCGTAAGTGTGTATAACTCGAACAGGTAGTAAGATGCAGTACTAATGATAATAATTAATATTTTATCGATCAATGATTGTGAATGCTTATTAAATAAAGTTGTGTTATATTTGGAAGAATAAACAGGAAAGTTGAATGAAAACATGTAAAAGAGGAGAAACACAGTATGGATTTTACAATGAAAAGAATAACATAGTTCACACTTTCCAGTGCTGCCATCGAACAGAGAGAAGATGGCTGCCTCTTGAAGAAAATTGATCTTTACCATCCAATCTCCCGACCTAGGTATCATTTTATTGAAACTCATCGGGAGGGAGTGTGAAACGTGCAAGGCAACTTCCTAAAAAAGGAAACCAAAAAACACAAAAAGTAGAAAAAGGAAATTGGTAAAAAATGGTAGGTTTTTCTTAAAGATATATATATATATTTAGCACCATGTATTTCTGTTGTTTGGGTTGTACGCCGATGTACTAATTAGGTTAAGTGATTAGTAAGGTTGAACTTAATGGAAGTGTACCTGCATTTGCATGGAGGGAAAGGGGAAAACCGTTTAGGTAAAAACCACTAGATGCACATATAATAGAACTGACCTTGCCACCATTTTAGCGCCCTCTGTGCTTTTAGTATCCTTAACAATCTGTACTGCCTCCTCAGGGTTGTTCAGGTGGTCAAGATTGACACGTATCACACTGTCAAAGTCACGAGCCGTCATATAGGCCTCCGCTGCCTCTTGATATTTTCCATCTGCTTCTTTCGCCTGTAAATATGATCAATTTATTTGAAAAAAGTCGGTATATTAAATTATGTAAATGTTCCTTATTAAAACATTCCGGCCAGAATGTTTCAGAAGGCGAAGCCCTGTGAATTAACCTACTTACATCTTCAGCTCATATATTTTAGAAAGTTTATTTGAAAAATGAATCTCTTCCCATTCAAAACCAAACTTCACTTTGAAATAATACCTTTTTTAAATTATCGCATCTTACTACCTGTTCAGGTTTTACACGTGATAATTACTTCAATGAGGTAGGGAGGAGAAAGGGTGAATTTTAGAGGTAAGCCACTCGAATTTGCATGGACAGAGCATGGGAAACCATTTAGGAAAAAACCACCCTCAGTAGACCTGATCAGGTTTTGAACCCCAATCTCGTCATCAGCATGCCATTCCAACACGAGAGTGACGCCTTAGACCTTTCGGCCATTGAAACAAGTAAAATAAGACTTAATTACAATTATGGATGTGCAAGACTTAGAAAAATTTTGATTCCACTTTGATTATTTGTCGGCTTTGACTTTGATTCGATAGCAAAATTCTGGATTTGACAAATACAAAGTTTTGCCAATGGTCTATAAAGTTATATTACACATTAATGTTCAATAATTGTAATTTTGTGCTCCACAAACTAGTGTTACCATGACTAAAATCTAAAATAATTAAATTACATTTGTTATAATAACAACTTCATTTAACTGCATGGAATGGAAGATTTAAATTATATTTAAGCCTATTCAGATAATATATAATTTAATTATGTTAACAAATAATGCCTGGACATGGAGCCCGAGTTCAATTTTCTTGTCCAGGTATCATTTTTCAACTAATATAAATTAAATGAATTGTGGTTTCCACCATAAAAACATACCTGTAATTACACAGATTTGAAACCTGTGTGTTGATATTCATTAAAATATATAATTATGCAAAATTTATTAGTTTTTCTTTCCAACACCAAACGTTTGTTCACATTTTCAAACTTTGATTCAACCTAGGGAATATTTAATATTATTGAATTCAACTTCACTTTGAATTGAAATAATGTATATTGCACAGCCTTATTGAAAATAAAGTGTTACACTGCTGAAGAGAATAAAGTGGGAATATAAGATTATTACCTTGGCGTATTGCAGGTGTATCTTTGAGGAGGTTATGTTATGAAGCAACTCTCCCACTTTGACCCAGTTTTTCAAACGAATGTATGTGGATGCTGCCTTGTCAAAATACTGGCCCTTTTCATATAACATGGCCGCATCATTCAGTTGCTTCAAAAATAAAAGAAATGACAAATCTAATAACAAAGCAGCTGAAAAAAAATAACTTATAACATAAATAAAAATATCCACAAGTCTCACTAAGGATGACCACAAAACATTTTTAAAAATTCCATGACTTAACCTTTTTGAAGTTTTTCTTGCTTAATTACATTTTTTTTACATTTATTACCTAGATTACATAACTAGACTTGACGCAGTCAAGATCCTTGTTTGATCTTAAAATTATCTTTATCTGGAATTTCCAAATTATCGAGTTATCTTCTCCAATTATTCTAGTCCCCGATTAATTATTTGCCTCTATGATTGTATCAATGTTACTTTAACAACCAAAGTTCACTTTCCCCAACACTAAAGGTTTACATTGAAACTTCCAACAAAAAAACTGAATGAATTTTCTTAACAAGAATAAGCAAAATGTGAGCAATAAACCAAAATTGACTTTCCCCAACAGTAAAATATGTAATTATGATTTGAACATAGCCAACAGAGGAATAAAATATCTCAGACACCACGAATAAAACTGACTATTATAAAAGGAGCAAGCACAGTGTAAAGTAAAATTCTTTATTGGCAAATTTTGTAACCAAACAAATATAATAGTGTGATTGAAGCAGAAATTATATTAATAAGTTATAGGATTTTTTCATGCCAAGAAAAGGACTTATAAAATACTTTGGTGGCAGTCCTGGTCTAATAAAACCAGGAGATAACTGGTCTAGTAACACCAGCTATAACAATTGTATAATATAACACCAGATATAATGATGGTCTAATAACAACAGGATATATATGGTATAATAACAACATGATATATTGATGATATAATAACACCAAGTCGACCTTTGTGGCTTTAGGACCTGCCCTTCGTGGGCTCAACTCGAGCTGGGGTCGACTGATTTTTCTTCAGTGATAAAAATCTGTAGCACAACCTCCTTCTGCGGGAAAGTAAAGCTGTTGGCCCTATGTAAATTGTGGTGTATAAAAAAAACTTGAAAGGTATGAGAAAATACCTTTCCCGGCAACATTGGTAGGCGCTTTTGTGCTCACTCATAGAAATTATCGTGTGCTGATATAATCAGTCAGTTCAGAAAGTAAATGTTAAATACATCAAATGAATAAAATGTGTAATAATACAGTGTTTCTACACTGCATTATTATACATTTCCTAGCCATTAGGCAATAACTCAAATAAATTAAAATAACACTAGAATCTACCTTCATGCCCTCAAGAATATCCCCACATTCTTTCTTGAGTGTCCGGCTGCTGCTGGCATCAGCTGCCATGGTGACTCCCCGGCGAATATCTCCACAGCGAATAGATGTGCGAGCGACCCCTGCCCGACACTGAATGGTGTGGGTTTCCTCCATAGACCCAGGCTTGCCCTCCCGCACAGACAACAGACCTTGCTCGTAGTGGCTCAAAGCTTCCGAGTAACTACCCCTGTGGACAGAGTCATGTAGTGGACTTGTGAGTCTCTGGTTCTACAACATCTTTAAGAAAAATGTTGGCTCTGGCAAATACAATTCTTCACCAATAAAAATATTGACAGCTAAAATATCCATCCAGCTCCGAGCTGTTATGTTGGTTACAAATGAATATTTATATGAAAAAAACCTGAAGGAATTGAATTGCCTTTTGTGGTAGTAACTGAATCTATCAGTTTAGGATGAAACATTCTGCAAGTGGTTTTAGTGCATAAAGTTAAATAAATAATAGGCATATGCAAAACTTTGAAAGCTTTGACTTCGCTAGGAATAATCGTTCACTTTTACTTTGATTCGAAAGTAAAATTTAGAATTCAACAATAATTAAAGCTTTGCAAAATATATATATATATTTAAAGTTAAAATAAATATTTATGTTTCTTTTTTAATTTTCTGTTATTTCCATCATAAATTAGTGTTAGTGTAAAAATAATTATGAAATAATTATGTTGCATTTTGTGATAGTAACTTAATTTTAGGTACGGGTCCTCGAATCCTTAAGGATATTCGAGGCTTAAATCCTTAAAAAATATTATTTTTTTCAATTTTTCAAGTGAATTTTATTTTAGAGCTCTAATACTGCATATTTGTGGTTTGAAACAACCATAATAGTGAGACAAACTCAACAACCATGCCCCAGACCAGTAATATAACACTTAATCAAATGTATGAATGTTTTACTGAATGTATAATATAAGAAAGAATGTTTATTATTTAGTTACTATTTGTAATTTCTATTAATCTATTATATTTATATTTCCTCTTATGTTCATAGTTTGTAAAATTGTGGATTCGACCCAACTCTACTTAATTTATTATTTTAATTTTTAACACAAAATATATTAATTATGTTTGGAATATTGCATTTTGTATATTATATTTGATACCTGAATTAAGTAAATTTACATAGTTATGCAAAGTATTATATTTTTATACAACATTAAACATTTGTTTAAATATTTGAACTTTGATTCAACTCCAAGAATATTTGATATAATTGAATTGAAAAAGCGGACTTAGCATTTAATAATTAACAAATATTCTTAACTATGGAAGTGGTGGGTATGTGCCGAGAGCAGACTTACATGAACTCGAGCTGCTGAGCATATTCACATGCAATGTAAGGTATTTGATCCGGGGCCAGTTTGCTTGCCAGTTGCAGGGCCTGGTCCCACTGAAGCAAGTCCCGTCTCATATCCAAGGCTGCCACTGGTCGACTCGACATTAGGTACCACTCCTACCAACGTTTACATCAAACAATTATAAATGAAACCATGAGTTTATCTATTTAGAATTATGTGATAGGTTAGCAACAAGCACAGATTTGGACCAAACACATTTAACTAGAGTATTTCAACTAGAAATGGGACACTCAAATCCTCAACTTCATGAACTCCTCAAATCATAAGGTATTCGAGAGAGTCAAGATCCATAAAAATCTCAAAAAGATAGCTTGAGTGCAATTATGAAAGCCTCGATTTTAAATCACAATTTTAAGCAATTGGTAACAGTAATTATATAACCTTATGTAGTTGGTAAAATTAATAAAATCACAAAAATGGAAAATATATATTATATATCATTAATTTACTCAAAAAGAGTTATCTTTGTTTGTTATGACAACACAGATATGACAAACCAAATAGCTTTTGTCAGTGATAATAAGCCTTAAATAACTTTTTCAAAATTACATTTTTAATATTTTGATCACACTGGAATTGTAAATACTTTTTAATAATTCAAAGATTCGATTTAGATCCAAGATTCGAAAGAAAATTTAAGATTATGATTTGATCAATATTGGATTCGACCAATCTCTAATTTTAACCGCCATTGGTGGGTACACTGGCTAAGGGGTCAGTGTTGTCCTATTTGGTTTGTGGGTAAAGAAGAGGTCAGGGTTCAAATCTAGATTAAGTGTACTGAGCGTGTTATTTTCCTAAACAGTTTTTGAAGTGTCTCTCCTTATTAAAATAACAACCTGAGCTTTCTCAAAATCTTGAAGGAACATGGCGACATGTCCGTTGAGCAGTTTCTGGTCCTCGACGTGTTGGATGTCTTGTAGCAGCCACACCATCCCCACGTCTCCAAGATGTCGATACACTCTTATAGCTAAAGGACAAAGAAAAGTAACTATCAACAACGCTGTTAAAACTGTTATAAAAACACTGTACCAACAGTTGTAGGAGTAATGGAAATTTATCTTTACTCCTACAAAAGTTGGTACAGTGTTTTTCTATCAATTTACTTTTTAATTCAAAATTGAGTTATTCAGTGCATATTTAAAGTGTATTCCCTCGTCTTTTGTTGCTTACAACAATAGAAACAATGCAAAAATATTACTCATCTTGTGTTAAAATTAGGGTTTAAATGTGTGTGGCTACTTCTACTATAGAATACAGAGGAAAGGAAAAAGATGTCACCTTTGTACAATGAATTTTTCCAAAAAATTTCCTCTTTGTCTAGGTGGGTTTTCTTAATTAAATTTACACTTATTAGTTTGTTTTTACTTTTTCCTTATTTTTATCAATTTCCATCATCATTAACTGTTTCCAGCCTGTGGCCAGGTCAGTTTGGTAAAATGTCTCCATATTCTGCTATCCTTCTATAATTCTTTTCCTCTCAATTGAATACTTTCTGTTATCTGCCTCCTCCCATCTCTTTCTTGGCCTCCCTTGCGGTCTTTTCCCTACATACTTCATTTCCAACATTTTCTTTGGCATCCTCTCTTTCTCCATCCTCATCACATGACCAAACCATCTCAGTCTTGCTTTCTCTACTGTCTCATATACTCCCTGTACTTCTACTCTTTCCTGGGTAACTTCATTCCTAATCCTGTTACTCCTCTTGACAGCTAACATGCTAACATGCATCATTTCTGTGTCCTCCACTTTCCTAGTCTCTCTTACACTCACTGTACATGTTTCTGCTGTATGTGACAATGGGTAAAACACTTGATTAAACTTCAAGGGCACTTCTCATCTCCATAGCAGGTCTCTTATAAACCTATAGACCAACTCTCCCTGCTGTCTTCTTCTCATTCAATCCTCTCCACTTCCACTTTTCTCCTCAATCACTCTTCCAAGATGTTTACATTCTGTACTTTTCTCATATCTAATCCATCCAAATTTATAGCTGTACTAGACCTTATCCTCTTCCTTGTCATTACCATCACTTCACACTTTGCTATGCTAAAACTCATTTCACACTCTATCTATTCCTCATTCCATTCTTGTAGTTGTTCCTGTACTTCCTCTTCCTTCTCCCCACATACCATCAAGTGATCAGAAAACATCAGGAATTTCATTATTTTCTCCCCGAGTTTTCCTGCCACTTTGTTCATGACCATTTTCATTACCATTACAAATAGTAATGGTGAAAGGACACTCCCCTGCTTCACTCCATTTTTTATTTGGAACCACTCCGTCCTCCCACTCTCTGTCTTAGCACAGTTCCTGTAATCCTCATATATGCTTTTCACCCTCATTACAACTCTTCTTTCCACTTCAGCCTCCTTCATCCCTTTCCAAACTTTATTTTTATCCACACTATCGTAGACCTTCCCCACATACACACATATCATAGCCAAGCATTTCTCATTTTCACACCTTCATTCCATCAGCTGTCATATGGCAAAGATTAAGTCTATTGTAGGCCTCTGTTCCCTAAATCTGTGCTGTTCCTCTCCACCTTCCTTTCATTTTATTTCTTATTCTCTTTTCCAGTATCTTCTTATAAATTTTTGTACAGTAGCACATCCATGTTATCCCCCTATAATCTGTAAACCTCTTCCTGTTTTCTTTCATGAAAATAGGTACTATAGCTCCCTTTTCCCAATCTTCCGATACCTTGTTCTCCTTCCAAACCATTCTCAGCAACCTGTATAACCATTATATACCTACTTTACCTGCATCTCCACCGGTGTCTTCTTCCACTTCCTCTCACCTGACGGCAATTTCCATTATTATAAAAAAGGTTCATTAGATCATAGTGTTTGTTATAATAAAAATCATTGTCTTAAAACAGGATCTTATAGTTTTCTTTGTAATCCTAACCACTTTTGTGCAATCCCATAGTGAAACGTTTGGAGTATTAATACCATTTGTTCAATTTTCCTTCAGATTATTTTCCATTCACACCCAGGTTACTTAAGTTCAGGAGTTGTTAAGTTTGGGGGTAATTTTCATGCATTCCTACTATCCCCAAGTTATAAAGGTGGGCACCTTAAGGCAATCCCGCAAGGCGTAAAATTTACCTTTGGCCCCCTTTGTATTTTCATGTATTCATATGTCAAGCCATGTGATCTGCAACTGTTACATATGATCAATATTATCAATACCTATAAAATAACAATAACAATATAGTATATTGTCATCAACATTGGCCACAAACAAATATGTTGGTGTTGTCTAATAAATCCATTTTTATAAAGCAATGAAAATTGGAGATAAGAACAGTATCAGTAGTAGGCACACTGCACATTGAAAACATGATTCTTTTCCAACATCGATAACATGCTTTTAATATGGCACTTATTCTTTAAAATCAACAAAGCGTGTTAAGTCAGCCATTATTAAAAGAGAGAGGCCTGCATTGAAGGTTACACAGATAAAGACGTCAGTCTTATCTAGTTTGATGTGGATCGTAACAGATAGGTTTTGGTTCGAATCGTGGTCAACTGTAACGAGGATGTTATCCTTAATGGTGCCTTACAAAGTAAACAGAGTGTTTATATTATTATTAGAATTTTTTAAAACTATACACATTTTCTGTTTTGTTCTTTTTGATTGCTATTCCCTCAAAGCTCGGGTTGTTACTCATTCCTGATCAAGTCTTGAATCTCCCTTTCCATATGCATCTTCTCAAACAGGAAGTTGTCTTACAAGGGTGGTCAAGTTATCGACAACATTTCCTTCTTAGTTATTATACAGAGCCAGGGAGACTAACGAGTAATAAGAAGTATAATAGTTGTCGGACTTGCCAAGTTCAATCTCCAAGTTCTTCAAAGTGGCCTCAGCCAAGCGACTCCAAAACTCCTTTGTGTTCAGGACTTGACAGGTTTTCCAGGCTTCCCCAAACCTAGACGTCGAGACACAAAGTTAAGAATTGTAGTGAATGATTATCCCAATTAATTGCTGTTTAATACCATGCTTTGGCGGTTGAATGGTTTAAGGCATCACTTTCACAATAGAAAGGACTGACAATGATGGGGAGATTAGGGTTTGAATCCCAGTTGGGTGTCTTGAGGGTGGTTTTTACCTAAATGGTTTTCCACTCTTCCTCCAAATGAATGCAGATGCACTATATATAAATTCAAACTTCCTCATCCATAATGCATTATAATTAACACATAGGAGTGTAACCCAAACAGGTGATGTGATGTGGTTAAAAAAACTGTTTAGTGTCGAACTTGAATAGAAGTCAAGTCAAATATAGGAAATATTTTCACAGCCAAATCAAAGTTTAAATATGAACGAAAAATAAACACATTATTAGCCTAATTTTTTATCATGGTTACTAATTAAACTCGTATTTACTTAAATAATAACATCGCTTCATCACTTTTTGGGGAAAATAACACCACTTTTCTCCTAAAAATAACCTCACCTTTTACATGTTTCTACCTATACCCAATCTCAAAAATAATATGACCCTGATGATAATAATTTTACTCATAAATTAATTCTTCATCTAATCTGTATAAAATAAGAATTTTTTTATAGATTTTATTTAATTTTATTTTTAATAAAATATCCAAGATTTTATCTAAAATAATGGCAATTTTTGTTTATAAGTACTCACTAATAATTTAAGGAATGTCATGTTCCTCGCTTATGTGCTCAACTATCTCTCAAGTCTGCCGCTAGCTTACACATTAACCGGAATTTGAATTGAACATACTGATTCATGAAGTAAACAACTGAAGTGGCTGTGTGTGTGAATTTTAGAATATTAAAAAAATATTTTCAATATTCAAGAAACACTTCAAAAGTTTAAAAAACACACTAAAAATAAAAATAAAACTTTCATTACACTTTCCAGTGGAATAATCTTTAGTTGGTACCAATCAATGTTTGAAATTAAGGTGGTTAGAGGTTTAATGTTATGGGCGTCTTGAAATTCAAAGTGTTAAGGAAATTTTCCAAGTCCCACCAAGAAAATAAAGCAAACTTGTCCTAAAACTCAAAACAATAAAACAAATTTTATTTCTTAAGGCTATTTCAGTTCATTTTTATTTGATGTAAAATATAAGTGTAATATAATCACTAGACCTCGAATAGTAGATGAAGCTTCGAATAGCTGATGAAGCCAAACATGGGTTTGAATTGAATATGAAGTAAACCAAGATTTGATTCAGCTTCAAATTTTTCAAAACTTCCCACACTCCTATTGGATTGAATGTTGTAGTATTTGTTTGATATCAAAATATGCCAAAGAGTGGCTAAAAAACTTTTATTGTAAAATTTTATGATTTGTTTAGGTTATTTAGACATCTTTCAATTTTACCTGAATACCTTTACCCAGTTTTACTCATTAGGAGCAAGTGTAAAACATGCAACAAAACTTCCTAAAAGATGAAGTTGTGTGCACATTTAACACTCCCTCCTGATGAGTTCTAATATAATGAAACCTAGATCCAGGTATTGGGCAGTAATGATCAATTTTCTTTAAGAGGCAACCATTACCTCTTTGTTCAATGGCAGCAGTGTAAAATGTGAACCGTGTTCTTCTTTTCACTATAAAAACTAGGGCTCTGCGAGTACTCGTATTCTGAAATCCAAACCGAGCTCATCGCTTAAGCTCGAAATGGAGAGTTTTGTAGGCTTGTCATTTTCGAGCTTCCACTTGATGTACTTAATAAACAATTTTTAAAACGCAATAGTAAGCATAGCATAATTGAGATAATAACAGCATTCCCACTTATAAATCATTCGGTTGCTTAACAAATTATTAAAAATTAATTTCAATTTTTCACATTAATAACGTGATAGAGCTTTAAAACCACTGTCGACTGGTAGAATTATTCAATATTGTTGTCCATTTTGAATTATACTTGAGTGAAGTTGTTTACGTGTGTTGCCATGACAAAGAAATGAAAATAAAAATAGCTAAGAAGATTACTATATTTGGAAGAAGGTATAGGAAAGGTGGATAGAAACATATAAAAGGAGGGACAAACACAATATGGTCTTTACAATGAAAAGAAGAACACAGTTCACACTTTACACTGCTGCCAATGGACAAAGAGGTAATGGTTGCCGCTTAAAGAAAATTGATCGTCACCGCCCAGTCCCCCGACCCAGGTTTCATTCTATCAGAACTCATCAAAGAGGAGTATGAAACGCGCAATGCAACTTCCCTAAAGAGAAAACCCCTTTTATATGTTTCTATCCACCTTTCCTATACCTTCTTCCAAATATAATATTAGAAGATTACTAAACATTTGAATGATTCTTTTTACTATTTTTACTTGGTACCTTTCTAAAATAATAATTTATGTTAAATTAGATATCAAGAATATATTATTATACTAAATGTTTTCCAACTCAAGATATTTAAAACTTGTATTAATAAACACGTTTAGCTACAAAATTAGCTCTAGTTTAGTAACTATTTAGTTATAAAATTATGTTGGTTAACGTGTTTAAAATCAATGTTGATCCTGTTTTTTTGCATACATATTTTACCAAACTTATTTATATAAAAAAAAAGCATTTCCCATTTCATATTATTAGCTAGAAATATTGTTTTAGTCATATTATTTTTAATTTTAATGTCTCAGCATCAACTTTTATAGGTATTAAAAGTTGAAATGAATTAAAGTTCTCAATAAAATAATTTCTAACGAGAACCCGTACAACGCGCATGTGCAACTGCGCGTAAAGGAATGAAAATGGAACAGAAGATGTGATATGCATGTTTGCACTAAGGAATAATAAACGAAATATTAAACACGTCAGATTTTATTGTTTATGATTCTTACATTTTCTATTTGTTTATGATTCTTATTTTCTTATAGGGTAAATTAAGTTACTGAAGCATATTTTGAGCAAATATTAAGTTTATTAAAACATATCAATTTTATTAACTTTATATCAAGACAGTGTAGAAACACTCTACAATAATGTAAAGTGATAGCGAAGGAAGCCAACCTGAAAGGTGTAATGATATCGATTTTCCTGGCTTTATTAACATTTGAGATCATATTTCCTTTTTTCAGTTGACTTGATTTAAACTTATCTTTTCTAAGAAGCGGCCATGTTTCTTTTTTTTATTTCATTTAGCTGCACGTGTCAAGGGCATGGTCTGAATTCCGGGTAATATTGCATAGTAAAAGAATAGCAGGTGTATAGAGACGCCAAGCCAGATTTAGTTTTGCGCTCATAGATAATTTCCCTATTGGTCGATGGAAAGAAATTCGAGAGTATCTTTTTCTACGGGGTTCACAATCAACAAGGCAGTAAGACGCTTGGTTTGCTGACGCCAGTTGAGACTCTCTACTCGTCTGAGTTAGTTGAAATGAACTCCTCTTCTTGGGCAGTTGAGATAGAATCCTCGTTTTAGGTGGTTGAGACTGACTACTAGTCTTAAGTAGTTGATAGATGTGTGCAGAGATGTAATAACATATAGGCATTGCCTAACTTGTGTATCATAATGAATACAAATATTCTACAGTTGATAAAATAATGTGCAAATAAAATTTAACATATAAAGTACGAGGAAGTCTTAATATTCAACAATATCAACCCAATTATATAAAATCTAAAAGTATAATATGTAATTGTTACAAATGGCGCTCAACGTGGAGGTTTTATAAGAAATGGCACGACAAGAAGATTTAATTGTAATCGTTACAATTGACATACAACGTGAGGCAAGAAGACAGCTAGATTTATTGTATACTTTACAATTGGCATTCAACGCAGGGCTCGTCAAGATAAGAAGACATATTTTACTAAATTATTACAAAGGATAGTTAGGTTAGGCCTAGATATGAACAAACAACTTCTCTATTTTCTTTCTAAACGTTTACACTTCCCACTTCTTCAAATTTCCACAGTTGCACATTGTTTTGAATTTTTGGAAATATTTATTTTTCACTTCAAGAGACATTAATGAAAAATCAATATTCCCGAAAATCAAAACGATTGTGCAACTGTGGAAGTTTGAGAAGTGGGAAGTGTAAACGTTTAGAAATGAATGGCATTCATATTTTAAGAACATGTGTTTTATTAGACTTTAAAATTTTAAAATTATTAATATACTCGAACTTGGGCGCTTTCAGAAATACTTGACTCAAGTTCGACTTGAATGAAAAATCCAAGCTCGCAGACCCCTAATAAAAACTATATTGTGTTTGTTCCTTTTATATGTTTCTATCCACTTTTACTGTAACTTTTTCCAAATATAATATACATTTTGTTTTAGTGGTGTATTGCGATTTTTTTTAACACTCTTCGGGTTATACCCTTCTGTAGTAACTACACTGAATTAGGAATGAGGAAGGTTGAATTTAGAGGAAATGTATTCACATTTAAATAGAGAGTGTGGGAAACCATTTAGGGAAAAGCACCCTAAGTACACTCGATCGGGATTGAGCTACAATCTTTCCATCATTGGTAGGCTAGTCTATTGCAAGAGAAGAGCCTCAGATCTTGCAGCCAATGAAGCAGGTAGGTGTGAAATTAATGAGGTTTTATTTAGACAGGTATTTAAAACCAATTCCTTGACATTTCCCTGACATCAAAAAACTTCCTGACTTTTCCAAACTAACTAGAATTGTAGCCACCACGAAAATATATTTTTTTAATACAAAATATAAAATAATATATTTGAATTTATGTTTTGGTTTTAGGAATATTTAATATATTTTATCCAGCTTTGGTTTGAATCTGAAAAGGTGGCCTTGCGACACACTTAACAAAAGTGTGAAATTTCTTCGCCAGATGGCAGTACAAATACCTGCGCAACACAAGTTGTTTGGCAAGAGCCTGTTCCAAACTGTCCTTGTGACTGTCGTGGATATTGGAACTGGTGACCTCATGGGTTGATAGCACAAGCTGCGTCAACTTTCCACTTGAGGTTTCCAGAAGCACCAGTCCCCCACTCAGCAGCAGAGGAACTTGATTTGAAGGGAGCTTCGTGGTGCCTACCACTTCAACCATTGAGCCTGTTGTTTACAATATAAATGTTTTACAAAAACAAGTTTTTTATAAATGCTATGGCAGAGTTAAAATAGTTAACACAAGAGATTGTGTGAAACCTCAAAAACTTTTATTTGCTCCAAAATAATGTCACTCTAGTTTTAACCTCTCTTTAGAAAAAAATAATAATTGATGCCATTAACCAAATAACTTCAGATGACAAAAATCTTATCAAAAATATGGTTTCCAATCAATTACATAAAATAATTTTCAACCATACTAGACAAAGTAACTTAACTAATCAAATCAAAAGTATTTAAATTTTAAAACCAAAATTCAAATCCAACATTATAATCAATGTAAAAGCTGATAAAGTGAACACTATTGTCCTTATGGATAAAAATGACTATATCTCCAAAACTCTTGACCTTATTCAGAAGAACAACATATAAGAATTGAAAACTGACCCAACTAACAAATGTCAAAAAAAACCTTAAGAACATAATAAAGGTGACCTGGTGGTCTAGGGGTAAGGTGTCAGACTTCTGTGCTGGCGGCCGGGGTTCAATCCTCGGTCCCGGCACAGATTTATCTGATTTCCAAACCCTGCCTTCACCTCTGACAAGACATCTTGTGAATGTGTGGAATGCCAGGCCTCAACCGTGGTTCGGATTCCACGTTAAACTGTAGGTCCTTCCTTTCATCTCACAATCACCTTACCATTACACATTAGCGTAAGTGTGTATAACCCGAACGGGTAGTAAGACGCGGTGCTAATAATAATAACATAATAAAGAAATCACCTTTAATAATACAACCAAAATGTTCTTTCAGATTTTTCAACATGAACCCTCATGCGCCCACCTTCAATTCACTACCTAAAATCCACAAGACAAATATCCCTATCAGACCTCTAGTAAACTATCAAAATGCAACAGCATATAAACTTGCTAAAAAGATTGCTAAAATACTATCTGAAAACTTAAAACTTCCAAATACTTTTAATATTGAAAGCTCTATCCATCTAACTAGGAAGCTAAACTCTATTCCTATCAGCAAAAATTCAAAATTTATGTCTTTAGATATTTCTAACCTCTACACTAATGTGCCTGCATTGGAAACCATAGGCATCATTAAATAATCTCTAACATCTCGAGATTATACTAAGGATTACATTGATACAATTTCTAATTCAAACTATCACGAACCAAAACTATCTCCAATTTAACAATAAATTTTACTCACAAAATGTTAGACTTGCAATGCCTCATGTCAGAAATGTTCTTACAAAAATAAGACCTGATTAATTTCAATAAATTGAACAATGTGCTCAACATCAAACTCTATTGCAGATATGTAGATGACATCTTAATTATTTATGACAATGATCCCAACCTTTCCAATATACCTACAATAATCAACAATATTCACCCTAATTTATCTTTTACTTTTGAGAATGAAAATAATGGCAGTATTAATTACTTAGACCCAGTGGTGGCTCGTGTATAAGCACTGCGGAACTGCAGCAATCCTATTTCCACTTAATATTATCGATAACATTTAAAATAATGAGTCCTTTTTTCTTTAATTCTTTCTTTATTTTTGTAGTACAATATATATTCCTTAAGCTTAATGTCAGTAATTCAGTAGCCATTCCCCAGTTTATGAAAAAGATACAAAAATCTTTGTATGGAACTGTGCGCTTCACAGTGCCAGCGACGTGGTGTTTGGCTGTTGTGCGCAAGCACACATAGGAGGGGTTTGGGGAGGAAGGCGGGACTGCCAGGTAGAGATAGCACTGTTGCTCTCGCAGTGCCAGCTCTGGCGTGGTGGTGGAAGGAAGATTTTTTTACTCAGCATGTGTTGTGCTTAAAAATCATGTACCATATTCTTGAATGTGATAAAGTGTAGAAGAGTGTAGAATTAGATTATTATTCTGCTTCCAGCTATTCTATTTGATTCATTTTTTTTTTTGTTCTTTTATTTAACAGAAAGACTATTGCAGTACTTTCAATGGAGAAAAATTTCCTCAATTGTCATCCAGAGATCAAGGTGAAAATTATTGAACTTTTTGCGCAATTTAAAACAAGAAGAATGGATTTCATTTTTAAATGATTAGATCAAGCTTGAACTGTAACAATTTAAGTTAAAATAAGTAAAACATGTTTGGTTTTTTTTTTTGTTAAGATTTTATCAAGTTTCTGAAAAAGATTTCTTTTTGTACATGTTTTTTTCCTTTTACACAATTTTAAAACAAGGGCTAAACAATTTTTGAAGCAGCACCCCCACTAATTTTAGCTATGAGCCGCCACTGCTTAGACCTCATTATTTCTAAAATTTGCACAAAAAATTAAGCTATAAAATATAAAGAAAACCCACTCATACCGATACAATTATTCCCAATGATTCTAATCATCCAACTTCTCATAAACTTGCTGCATTCAATAGCCTAATTCATCGGTTACTAAATATCCCGCTCAGCAAATCCAACTATAAAATTGAACTAAATACAATCAAATTAATAGCCACAAATAATGGATACTCTCATTCTACTATTTACAAAATCTTTAATAAACAAAAGAACAAAATAAGCTCTAATAATTTCTCTACCAGCCTTATTTGGACTATAGCACTAGGCCAAATCATGGTTCAAATGAGGAGGGATAGCCAGCACACTTACCTTGGTGATACTGGAGTAGAAATTGTTTAGATAGAACACTAAAAAACACACAAACACATTTTTAAGGACAAGTTTCACTGTCACAGACAGCTTCATCAGGTCAAGAGAGTAGACTGATTCTTTTGGTTGAACTACCACCCTTTGTAATGGAAATCCAAATGGTTCTAATCAAAAAGAAAAATGGCTTAAATTCAACTATACTGATCCTGAAATTTATCGTATCACCAATATTGTCAGAAAGTACAATCCCAACATTGCTTTTTCCACCAACAACACAATAAAGAAAAATCTTAGTAACAACAATTTAATTAAAATTGATAAATACAATAAAAATGGAAGTTTGTAAACTTACTAGTGAATGAAACAGTATATACATAAGATATACAGGCCATAGTTTCAAGGCTCGCAATAAAGAGCATATTTCTGATTTTAAATACAACAGAACCAAATCAAAATTTGCAGACCATTTAAAAAACACTAACCATCAACCCATACCAATAGACCAGTGTATGAAACCTCTTCACTTATCTCATAAAGGCACAAAATTAAACACAGCTGAAATTTTCTTCATTCAAGCAGCTTTATTAAATAATAAATCAATTCTCATTGAACAATTACAATTATCAAATCAAATTCTCGTTAACACATTAAAGCATTTGCCCAAAAACATTAAAATCCTGTAACCGCTCTTTTCCTGCTCTACCTTGCATCGTAGTAAATGACCTGTCCGAATCGAAGTTGAGAAGATTAGTTCCTTATTTTCCTTTTCAAATGCATCACCAATTTCTATCCATTCTTGACTCCATAGATAGCTCAACACTCAACCGGTTTCAGCAGCCGATTCTCAACCTAACATTATTTCATCATGGTCTTCTAAACTTTACCTTGTATAGCTCGCTTATCACTAGTCTTTTGTTTTTACTCACATTTTTTCCTTTTAGACCACACCCTAGTCAGTTAACATCTCGCAGTCGTAACAACACTTAGTGTTTTCACAATGACTCGTGTAAGTTTGGTTGTTTAATAATTTTCTTCTATTTTAGGACTTTATAATTATACAACAGTAATTATCATACTTATTGGTTTAACTTCTGAGTTTTAATATATTTACATGATTCTTGAATTTTGACTTGCAGTGTCCATTAATATGGCACATTAGTGCCGAAACATGTCGGAATTTCCAATGCTGGATATGCATAAGGAGTAATGGGAAAAAAACAGACAAGGCTTAGATTATTCCATTACATTCTCTACTCATTTAAACTGTTGGCAGATGTTAACCTCCAAATCAAGTTTTATATTATTTTTACTTTAATACATGTTGAACTTTAAACATAGTTTTTCTATGATATTTTGTATATTTTAATTTTTCTTGGACAATAATATTTAATGAATGTATTATAACTCACTTGGTTAGTGATAACCTATAAATTCAAAATTGTTATACTTTTTAATTCATTATTTATTTGAATAAATTGTTTTGTCCAGACTATATAGTTTATCTAAGTTTTGTAATAACTCTCTTAATGTGCATTTATATATTTTTAGACTTTTCATCAACTATGTGTAGCTTAGTTGATGATGAATTAGTAATTTTACGTTTAATGTTTATATTCTGAAATGTTTTTGCTGGAAGTAAATCGTAATCATATCTTTGTCTTACAACGTCAATTTGTTATATCTTTCAACTTAGTAAATTTATTTTATTAATTTAATTTTTATATATATTTTTGAAAACAATATATTTAAGTCTTAACTTTTAATTAATGAATTTAATAAACGAATATGGGAATCGTGTTTTCAATATAATATTTAATACCTAAAGATTTAGTTATATTTTTCCAACTATATTTTTTATATAAGTATTTTCAAAATTTATTTCTGTTATAATTTTATGATTCGTTTTTTCTCTTTAAGGAAAACCTCTTTCACTTTTCGAGGTATTTTGTTACATTTGGAAGAAAATACAGGAAAGGTGGTGGAAAACATATAAAAGGTAACGGACCCAATATGGGTTTTATGAAGAAAATAAGAACACAGTTCACACTTTACATTGCTGCCACTGGGCAAAGAGAATAATAATGATGATGATGATGATGATGATAATGATAATGATGATAATGATGATAATGATGATAATGAGGATAATGATGATAATGATAATAATGATAATAATAATAATAATAGTAATAATAATAGTAATAATAATAATAATAATAATAATATTAATAATAATAATATTAATAATAATAATAATAATAATAATAATAATATTAATAATAGTATTAATAATAGTAATAATAATATTAATAATAATATTAATAATAATATTAATAATAATAATAATAATAATAATAATAATAGCCTTTATTTATCTGGCGAAGTTAAGGCGTTAGCCGCCTCTTAAAGAAAATCAATCATTACCCTGACATAGGTTTTTCTATCGGAACTCATCAGAAGGGAGTGAGAAATGCACAACAAATTTTCGTAAAAGAGAAAATCAAAAAACAAAAGGAAGAAAAAAATTAATTTTAAGGAATAATAGGACACCTAGATTGAAATATGTGTGAAATGTATTCTTCTTTTCTTTGTAAAAGCCATATTGTGTTCATTCCCTTTTCTATGTTTTCCATCCACCTTTGCTGATTTTATACTTTGTATTGTGTGGTTTCTTTGTTTAGTAAGTCATACATTTCACACTTCCTTCTAATGAATTCCGATAACATGAAACTTGAGTCAACAGATTGGGTATTAGCAATTAATTTTCATAAAGAGACAACTGTGATAGTTATTTAAACAGGGAACAGTGTTCTCTTTATATTATAGAATCCATTTTGTGTCTGCTCCTTACATTTATTACAGCACATTTTACTCTTACCTGAAATAGAGTCCTTAACATGTATGTATGTCACTATAGTTGAGTTGTCAAACGCAACAAACACATTTCTGTCCTGAGCGAGACTATCCCACAACACATCCGTGGAGTTTGGAGGAAACTCAGGAATACGAAGGAGTTCGTCTGTTACCTGAAACAAAGATAGAAATTATGTATATATAGTACAATCTTGGAGACTTTTTTTTTATCAGAGCGTCTTACTAACGCTTCAAGTTATATGCATGTATGATAATTACTCTAATGGGGTAGGGATAAGGAAGGAAGCATTATAGAGCTAATCTACCTGAATTTGTGTGGAAGGAGAGCGAGAAATCATATAGGAAATACCACACTCAGTAAACCCGACCAGGATTTGAACCCTGATCGCTCCATCATCAAAAGGAAACTAAAGTGATATCTTAAACCATTTTACCACTGAAATGGGTACTAATTAATAACATATATTTATCAATACATTACTACCTTCTGCTGAATAAATGTGCCCCGATAATTGCTTTAATGTGCTTTGTTTTGATTGTGAACTTTGAGGGCTACATTTTTCTGGTAAGTTTGTAGGCCTTGCCCTTCTATTCTCGTTTCAGTGTTTATTAAATAGGTACAATCGATTGGGACTTATTTTTCTTTATTAGTACATTAAACATGTAAGATCTAATACATCTAAAAATATTTATTTAGGAATCTGACAGATATTACAACACAAACTAATGATTAGTCAATGTGTATTTTTTTACTAATCATGTCTTTAATATGAGGAATTTTAGGTTAAATTCACTATTTAAAAAAATCTGAATATTCATTTTACCTCCTAATATTGAGTCTCGAATCAGAATCAAATTTTGGAAAAAATGATGAACAATAAAGGAGATAATTAAATTTTTCATTTTAATTTATGAGGTATTTAACACACACTTTCTGAACTGACTGATTGTGTCAGCACACGACTTGTAAACCAACTTAAATCTATAATAGACACAATAGTCAGCCTCCAGCCATTAATTCATCACTGTGAAAGGAGAAACCCACATTTCATCAATGGTACATTTTTCAACAATACCAGGAATCAAACCTGGGACCCTTAACTCAGTAGACAAACATGCTACCGACTTAACCAAGTTGTCAGACTAGTAGTTAAATGTATAATTATTTTGTTATAAACTTAAATGTTTCAATAATTAATCATTATAACATTCATAAATTCATCTAGGTGCTAAATTAATGGTCTGAGGTTGTATGTTTGTCTTAAAATTACGTTGGTGCTGAACCTCCTATAAGCAGTATTAGAGTTATAAAACAAAGTTCTAATCAAAAATTGAAAGAATATACACATTTACATCCATTACTGTTTCCAGCCTATGGCCCAGATCAGTTTTTATAAAAGCCATATATTTTCCATTACCGGCTGGCTAGGCCTGTCAGAGTTTCATACATATACAGTAGCCTCATGGATTCTTTGGTGCTGACTGAAAGCTCACAGCTGAAAGCTGACGGCTTTGAAAAGTTACCAGACCAAATTATGTATCCCTACGCCGAGCCGTATTATCTACAAAAACATGTGTTTAGCAGCTTTCACTTCTGACAGTCAAAATTTAGGTACATACCTAAATGTAGACTGTCAGAAGTCAGCTGTGAGCTGTCAGTCAGCACCAAAGAACGTATACACACATGCACGCACACGCACACGCACACACACACATATATATATATATATATTTTTTTTTTGCAAAATTTCCAGTCCCCAATGGCAGTCAAACATTTAACCCTGGTGACGAAAATTTTGTTTTTTAAAATGTGTTTCAAACACGCCTAAGTTATATAGGCTCATATTTTCGTGTCTCAAACCCGCGTGTGTAAGTACGTTGTAAAGCGCACCCTTTCAATCTTCATTTCCAGGCGACAGTATTTCCCCAACATTGTAAATTCTTCAATTTGGGATTAAAAAATAAATAAATAAGCTCTTCATACTTGAATCCAAGACTGTTTAATGAGAAAGTGGATCATATGTTAGCAGAGTGGGCAGAATACAAATGTTTGTTTCCTTCACTGACTTTGAATCAGATGCTGGAGAAGATTCATAGTGAAAAGTGTTCAGCGAGATTTCACAATTTGCTCCAGATTCTCACATTTTGTGCTGTTCTACCAGTGAGCATAGCTTCATTTGAGAGGGTCTTCAGCTGCCATAGCAGAATCAAGACGACTTAAAGAAATTCACTCAAGACTGGTAAACTGGATGATTTGCTCACTTTCTGTAAATGGGAGGGTCCCTGTCAGAGTTTGACCCAACCGCTGCAATTGACAAGTGGTACTTCAGTGAAGAAAGGCAGCGCTACACATAAACATTAAGTGATAAAAAAATGTACTTTTTGAAAATTGTTTATATTTTTCATAATCATGAATATAAAATAGTGGTGACCAAAGATTTTAATCTGGCTAGTGTCTTTACACTTGAAATTTCATGCCCTGATATATGTATTTATACACACACACATATGATCTATCAAACATTCTAGCTAAGTCGATAGCATGTTTGTCTACTGAGTTAAGGGTCTTGGGTTAAATTCCTGGCATGGCCGAAAAATGTATCATTGATAAATTAACGGCCAGGGACTGGATGTTGTGCCTGTCCTTGTCTTAAATTAGAATATAAGGCGTATGAAGCTATGAC
Organism: Timema monikensis; assembly: GCA_902151445.1. Classification (NCBI taxonomy): domain Eukaryota; kingdom Metazoa; phylum Arthropoda; class Insecta; order Phasmatodea; family Timematidae; genus Timema; species Timema monikensis. The sequence goes on from CABFVZ010000041.1 coordinate 638,194, forward strand.
AGGCATATTAATATGGTATTGGAAAATAAATGTCATGAACAAAAAAATTGCCCAGGCCACAGGCTGGAAATAGTCATGGATGTAATATGTATATAATCTCCCTAGGGAGATTTAAAGTATTTAGGTGTCGCATCCCTAGTGTATACAAAATGTAACGCAGAGACCACTCACTGGATTATAAATGTAGCCTTCACTCTTATCATCCACGACAATAAGGCGGGCTCCTGATTGGTCAGCGTGTACTGAACGAATACCAACCGTGTGTCTATATTCACTTATGATCTTCCAGTCCTCGATGAAGAAATATTGAATGTGACCCATCTGAAACAGTTATAGAAGTATATTTAGGTTGTTTGGATGACTTGGAGCCATACACTTTCAGTTTATTGGTTTCCAGCACATTTGCGAGAGGAGAGAATGGAAGCCAATAAAGGAGGATAAATAGTGGAAGGAAAGAGGAAGGCATTTTATTAAATTGACCTGATTACAGGCTGGAAACACTTCATAATGATGATGCGTTTCTAGCAAGTTGATAACAATATCAGAGTAACTATGAATTTACCAACATTTATATTATATTATGTTAATGTATATTTTAATTATTGTTTTTTCATTACTATCTGATACCTTTGTTAAGTCAGTAGCGTGTTTGTCTGCTGAGCTAAGGGTCTTGTGTTTGATTTTTTGCATGGCCAAAAAAATTATCATTGGTGAAATGTGGGTTTACCCTTTCACATTATAAATTAATGGCCGGGGGACTGGATGTTGTGCCTGTCCTAGTCTCAAGTTAGATTATAAGGCATATGAAGCTACGACAGGCCTAGCAGGCAAGTAGTGGAAAATATGTGGCTTGAATGAAAAAGTGGAAACAGTAATGGATGTAATTAAATGTGGATAACTACAGTAGACTCCCGATTATCCGGCTTGAGACTATCCAGCCTAGTTTGAAAAAAACCACTCCATAGTAAAATTAGGTACATATTGCTTTGCCAAGGCATTGGAAGTGTGCATCTGCTACGATCCACGATCCTCCTACATGCTGTGTGCAAAACACAAGTTACTACATGAAAAGCGCAGGTTTCCCCACGCCTTGCTACTTGCTCTTTGCTTCGCCAGTTGTGTATCGGATGTCAACAAGTGCGGAATACGTTTGCCGCTGTTCCTGATTATGTTCGTTAATTATTTTTTGGTGTGCTTAATTTTTTTTATTGAAGATTACAAAATGGTTGATAAAAAAAGGTTGTAGTGACTATGGAAGAGAAACTAAGTGCTATAGAGGGACTGAACTCTGGGGTAGTGGCAAAAAATATTATTCTGGAGTGCATATAATCCAAACGAGTAGTAAGACGTGGTGCTAATAATAATAATATTAATATTAATAATAATAATGCTTCGGAGTTTGGGGAAGTACATTTGGTGAGTGGAAGAAAAATTGATCAGAAATTGAAAAATGGTGTGCTGCCCGAGCCAGTGGACGTGGAGTGAAAGTAAGAAAAATCATGCTGAAAGTTAACCATAAAGAAGTTGAGAAAGCTTTATTTTTGTGGGATTAGCACTTAAGAGTAAAAGGCTTACCAGTTATTGGGCTGATATTGCAGGAAAAAGCACTGACGTATGTTTTTAATGTTATGGTGGAGTGGGGGATTTAATTGCAATAATTGTCTGTTGGAAGCATTTCTCCTTCTATCTCTCTCTTTGTGAGTAAGTGCGAGAGGAGTTTCTGACCATGTTTAAGTTTTAGTAAAGTTCATCTCAAAGTGGTGGGGGAGTGGGCTAATCTTTGTTTGGTTGGCTGGCTATGGAAATATGCAAAATGCAGGAATGGAGGGGGAAATAAGACACACAGTGGAGCACCTCTTTTGGACGGTTCCTCTTTTACTTTGCAGGAAACCAGAAACAAGAAGAGACGTTCTCATGTGTCAGGCAGAGTAAAATGATTGCCCATTGTCATAAAGCTCGAATATAAAATGGTGGCAAGTCACACTGATATCTAATGTTAAATACCTAAAAATGAGGTGGCCCAATGGCTAAATAATTTTATAATAAAAGAAATTGATAAAACTAAAGAAAAACTTTTTAAAAAACCCTAGTAAGAATAAATTTGATGAAGAAAGCCCACCTGGGGAAAGAGGAAAGATGTGGGAAGAATCCAATGCACAAAGGTGACATCTTCTTCCTTTCTTCTGTCTTAACATTTTAAACACAAATATAATAATATTTCGGCATTGTTGCCTTTATCAAACACAAAGAAGAAGAGAGTACAAATAACACAAACACTGAAACACTGGATTACCCCATTTTGAATTTTTTTTTAAACTTACTATTAGAAATACTGTTGGCACTGTTAGCTATATTTATCTGAGGGATTTTTCGGAGTGTATACACTTCTTTGATAGAAATTGAGCGGGTGTTATGGGATTGGGTTTTTATTTGATTGTATTGATCTTTTCTTGTAAATGCGAAATTTTGACTGTGTGACATTCTGTCGTTCCTCCCCAGAAGGATATGCCATAAGATTTCATTGATAGAGCTAATGATTTATATATTATTACTATCGCTTTGATGTCCCAAGTACTTTCTAAGATGGTAATATATATATATGCTACAAGATCAATACAATAAAACTTTCTTAGAAGAGTGTCTGTTAATATCACTACACTAGAATATAGGCTACAAAGATCAACATAATAAAACTGTCATTGTCAAAGAAAATCACTTGTATTCACACACATTATAGTTTTTTGTCCAATTTTATTTGAAAGTGAAGTTCATTCTATGGGATTTCATTATAAAATGGTAAATTACTTTATTTTTAAAAGGAGTATTCTTACTTAAATGTTTAAAAAGCTTTTTTTCAATTGAAATCATGGATCGTCCATTTAATCTTTCCTCGCCTTGTTTTGATCCACAGATAGTTTTTATTCTTTCAAAGCAGAAAAAGTTCACTCTACAGTCCATATTAGGGTAATCAATTTATACATTTCTGGCATTACCAAGTCTAAATCATTTTGTCTCATGTATGGAACAATTTTCATTGCAGACATATCTTGAAATTCTTTCGAACTATACAAGACAGTATACTCATTTTTAAGTCGCATGTAGTCGAAGATAAGACCATATATTTCTTTCAATTTGTTAACATGCTACTCAGGAAATGTATTTTTATGAGTAAAAGAATTATATTTATTATGACCCAAAAGAGAAATGAGATACAGATCATGAAATGATGAAAACCTATAAGTAATTTGTACCAAAAGAAGAACACAAATTTCATTAAATAACCGCTTGAAGCTTTGGTTAGGCTCTTCATTTAAATGCTGTCTCTTTTTTGCTGATCTGGTTGAAATTCAGGGGATGATTTCTCCCACAACTTTTCAAATCATGAAATATCCATACATTTGGATTGCACAATATAATATAATATAATATATCAGTGTGACAAAGTATACTAGAGAAGATTTCAAGTAAGAAACCTGTTTCAAAACTATTTAAAAACGACAAAAATCCTTGTGATTGAACAAGTGTGTCATTGTCCTAGTATCCTGGATTTTCTAAAATGTTTTCAAAAAAACTTAACAAACACATTTTGAACTCATGCACAGTGTTTACAAGTCACAATGAAAAATTCCAAAGAGTAGGTGCTACTTTTGGCAATTTTTTATCAACAAACTTTGGCTTCATTTTGTTTTGTTGATTTTGAAAAAAAAAAAAGCTGCTAGACCAGAGAGAGATTGACAAAGATGCGGCAACACTGAGCAATACATGACACAGATTACTGAAGCACTAAGTTAAGAACATGACTGTAACAATATGCAAATAACACTCATGGATAAAGTTTGTGTACTTTCATTTGCAATCCACCAATATTTCCTGAAATCACAGCTGCACCATCGTAAGCTTTTCTCAAAAATTAAAAGATTTAGCTACTTGAAGGACATGTTCACACAAAGCTACAACTGATCTGTCTTTACTCACGTCAGCAAAGTGCAGAAAGTGTTCTACACATTACAACTTTCATCTACATAGCGAACAACTGATGAAAGTTGTGGTTTGTTGCTGACATCCACTGTTTCATCCAACAATATCACCACAAACTGTTTTTTAGACACTTCTTCAAGGATTGCATCCCTCAATACACTATTAATAGATTGAATCAAATCGTTTTGAATTTGAGGGTATATTCCTCTAAATACAGTTGAACTATTTAAATGGTCTGCAAGTAAAGTCATATTCACTAACATAATCTAAGAGTTCCCTATAAAATTTCCTTTGTTTAAAGAATCTTCTGATTCATCATGACCACGAAATGGTAACTCTTGTTTAGCTAAAAAGCAAACAGCATCAATGAGTCACTCGAGTATCTGTCTGTTTTCCCGAACTTTTCCATTATGTTGAGACACGTTAATCTTTAACTGTCCGTTCAACTGAAAATCAGTACATGTTCTACCAAAAGCTTTTTGTCAAAGGTGAGCACTGATATGGTTCTTTGATTGTTCATGTTTTATGACAGATTTTGTTAAAACATTTAAGTTCCCAAAACCCTTCTTGGTCCACACTGTACACTTGTTAAAAAAAGCAAACAACTCCAACAAAATGACTTATTAAATTTAGAACTGCCCGCCAACCACTTTGTTTTATCATGGTTTGAGATGTTAAAATGTCTAACATTTTCACACTTTTTGTCTTTATGTTCTGTTACGAGTAGTGGCAGAGATGGACATGGCCTACCTTTAAGTTTCCTTAAAATATAAATAATTGTTTATGTACAGTACAACAATATTAAATCACAAAAGCTTAGACAACAATCTTGGATAAAATAAATAATTATAAAACTAAAAAGTGTGAACAAAATTCCAAAAAAGACCTACTATACACCAGAGAACCACGAGCACTAATTAATTCCGTTCAAAATAAAAGAATCCATCTACTACTTTCAACTGCTGGGGGGTGGAAATCATGTTGCCAAATACATGTAGATAAATTATTCTAAAATGTAAAGGTATTACACCACAATTATTTAAGAAAGCTGTATTTTAATGCTTGTTACAAGTACTAGCGTTTATTTTTTTATAAATACATGTGTTAATTTAATATAATTTTACTTTAACTATGTTAAGTTATAATAATTAATCATAATAATAATTGAGAACTAGATTTATTTTTCAATATTTGGCACAAGTGCCGCCTCGCATGCTGTTCGAGAATACCAGGCTTTGGTGGTAAAATCCTCAGTTCATTGGCCATGTTTGGGGTTTGGGGAGAGGAAGGATGGTTGTCACATAGACATTGGACAAGATAATTAAGACCTCCCTGTCTTGAAGTGAAAGCAAGCTTGCGTTTCTCAAACAGCAGGCCTTTTGAGTTTGTTGGTAGGTAAGAGCACTTGGAAGAATGATTCAAAACACAATATATCGGAAAATTAACACATATTGATTTTCTAAGTATACATCTTTTACAAATAATTATGGGTATGCGGTGCAGGACTAGCATACCCAGAGAATACCCCACTGACAATCACACACTTTATAAAGCCATAAAATTATTTTAAATGTTAGAAAAAAAAGTGTGTTTTCTATCATCAATCAAAATTTGCCACTCCTAAAATCTGACAATGACGATAAGAAGAAGAAAAAGAAGAAGAATGTAGAACTAGAAGAAGTATAGATAAGCAAATAATAAAATGCTGCTACCTAGGGAGAAAATAACCGAAGATAACAAATGCAAGAAAGATTTTATAAGTAGAATAGCACAGGCGAAGAAAGATTTCATAACAAGAAGACATTACTTACCTCAACTGGCATAAATTTAGAAATCTGGAAAAGGTTCCTAAGGCCATAAGGGTTTGGAATGTTGCGCTTTATGGATATGCAAATTGGAGCATTGGTGCAACTGAAAGGAAAATATTAGAGGCATTTGATATGTGATGGTATCAAATACAGAAGTGCTAAGAAAGGAAACTTGACAGAGGTATACAGCAAAGAAGAGTTAACAAGGTGGGCCATATAATGAGACATGATAGTATGACAAAGATAATTATTATAAGAGATGTGGAAGGGAGAAATTCAAGAGGGAGAGAAAGAGTGAAGTACATGCATCATATAGTGAACAATGTTGGCAGAAGAAGGTACAAAGATGGAAAAAAATTGGACAAAGATATGCAAAAGTGGAGAGCTGCAGTAAGCCAATTGTAAGATTGATAACCTGATGATGATGAAGTGTTTGTCAATACCTAATAATGTTTTTAAACATACATAGTTGTATTTTATTTTGATTTATTTGTGGTGTGAAAAGGGGATTCTAAGAGTAAACTCCCAATTAATAATGTTGCTCCTATGGGAAATAAGTTTGTCAAAAACTGGGGTGCAACTGTATTTGACCATCATTAGTATGAAACACATTGTTCAATAGACACTTACATCCGAAGCAAATATTAGGAAGTCCGTGGTCAGGGCGTGACTTGTGAGTTTGATGTTCGGGCTGTGTTCATCCGGGAATAACCTGGTTTCTTTGTCCTCATTGTCACCATTTGCTGGTTCAATCTGAAAACATCCGGTGATAGAGAATCTATACTCATGAAATGGGTCACTTGTTTTCCACCTGATCACTTTGATTTCTCTTAGAGACTTCAAACTAATTAACAGATGTTGAGTAATTTTATACTTTTTAGGTTCTTTGGAATAAAGCTAAATAGACTAGACCACATTTTAAATCGAGGGACAACACTCGTATCTTAGTGATACTAGAATAGAAATTGCTAGGATAGAAAACTAAAAAGCATTTACAAATATGCTTTTGTTTACTATCAAATACCGAATCTTGGTAAAAATTATTAACATAAGAGGAAATACAAATATAATAGAATAATAGAAAATACAAATAGTATCTAAATGTTAATTTTTTTTCTTATAAGCCATCCATTATAACTTATCTATTTATTTGTGGTAGGGCACTGTGAGTACTCGGATTTTGAGCTTTGAGCTGAGCTTATCATTAAAGCTCGGGATAAAGATTGAAAGTTTTTTAGGCTTAGTAACATAATATAGCTCTAAAACTACTTTTGGCGGGTAAACTAATTATATGTTTTTTGTCCAATTTGAGTTAAGTTGCATTGCCATGACAACACAATGAATATAAAAGTAGCTAAGTAGATCAGTGAATATTCTGAAAATTGAAAAATGACACCTGGACACGGGAATCAAATCCGGGACCTTCGGCTTAGTACGCCAATGCTCTTACCACTGAGCTATCCAGGATTCGTCCCGTGCCCATGGTCATTCTTCACTCATATTTTAAGGCAGAGTCTATGAGGGACGTGCGGAAGTCGTCAGCTTATAAACATGTGATTATATAAGATCACAGTCATCAGACAATGCAGCCACCTGTGACTCGGTAGTTGGCATGATTGCAGCCAATTTACAATTATATTATAATTGTACGGGATTGCATATATTAATTAATCAGATAGCTGAAGCTATCATCTATGCATTTTAGTGAGGCTTCAGCTATCTGATTCATTAATATATGCAATCCCGTACAATTGGCTGCAATCATACCAACTACCGAGT
>CABFVZ010000041.1:645953-732136 GCA_902151445.1 Timema monikensis
CCACGTTAAACTGTAGGTCCTCCATTTCATCTCACAATCACCCTACCATTACACATTAGCGTAAGTGCGTATAACCCGAACGGGTAGTAAGACGCGGTGCTAATAATAATAATAATAATAATAATAATAATATAAGAGGTCTGAAACCTTCTAAATGGTATTTAGGCTTGACACTCCTTAAAAGTTTTTAAGGCTTGAAAACTTTTAAATGGTCTTAAGCATTGGCATTCCTTTTAATGTTATCCAGGCTTGACACTCCTTAAATGTTCTCTAGACTTGACACCTCTTAAATGTTCTCTAGACTTAACACCCCCTGTAAGCTCTATTATGTCCGGGTCACCTCCCTGTCCTAACAGACTGACAAGCACTCAAATGGTTCATCTTGCAATACTGCCCTCTCCCCTTCATGAAATATGGTAGAGTAGCTATTTCTATCCTTCTCTAAATGTTTCATTCCAAGCACTTTCACTTGTAGACCAAGCAAGAGTCACATTGTGCTGAGCTAATTATCATTAGCTCGCACAAGTCATTGATTACGTAAACCCTTGGTGTAATATCTTCACGCCACCAATTATTTTCCTCCAAGTTCTTCATATATTCTCAATTGGTTCACTATCTTAAATTGTTCTTCCATGGAAGAGGCGCTTTATTCGCCATTCTTTTGTTTCGTCTATCCCCTCTTCTTTTTATAACTGATCACGCAGGCGCAGTTTTAGTCCCTAGCAGACACGGGCTCGACTCCTAGCCCCGTCAAACGATATAGTATCAAGTGTATTCCCGAGCTGGGACGAGCTCGCCGCTTCATCCAATCTCTGGACACGCCGTGTGGAGTTACTTGCAGGCTCAGAGCCGTCTCGCTTAGTTCTACATAGAAATATGGTGAACTGCTAGAACACTACTCTAATGGATAGAAATACTATTTTGCCTGAGTACAGTGTATATGTTTCACGCTCGACCTAGTCAACTAGCAGTGCGACTGGTAATAGCTGGTCTAATTGAAGAGAATGGACTCCCGTGGACGCCAACCTTGGGATCGCGGCAGCTAGCCCTCGCCACATTAATTTGGGTTACTAACCATCTGCTACATCTGATATGGTGTGGATCTGACTCGCTCGCAACCACGCTTCTCTCCTACCTACTGCAACGTTTGTCTACTCTTGGTACCAAAGCGGTACCCTCTGTCGACTCGGCGCCTGGTACCACCCTGGTACACCCCTGCTCGCTCATCCCGAGTATCTTGCCGACATGCCGCGGAGCCTGCTGGACTGCTGCATTTGAGGTGTGGGTCCTACTCACTGTCGTCCACGCATCATTCTTACCAGCTACACTATTGGTCTACTCGTGGCACCGAGGCGGTACTCTACGCAGTTATCACACCTGGTGCTACCCTGGTACACACCATCTTGGTACACCCCTGCTCGCACACTCACTGGATCGTGCCTGTATGCCACGGAGCCTGCTGGACTGCATTCGATTAGAGTGCATGGGACTGGAGGCCGGACTTCTGCCCTGCCTTCAGAGCTTGCGACCTGATATAGAAGGAATAATCAGGTGTTGTAACTAGACCTACCAGGGGAAGGTTAGTCACTAGCTAGACTTTCTGGCTAATCATCTATTCGACGATCTATTTACTAGTGCGTGTGAATGTTTGTCACTGACGCACACTCTGATCCTATAGACAGCTCTTTCAGAGCGGGGCTTCAGTTATTTCCAAACTAAGGGCGAGTTCACATTGCATACTAAAAGTGCTTAGAGTTATGGGATTAGCTGACCTATGTGTTTTCCGAGACTTTAGTAGATGCTACGTCTATTTTTATATTTATGTGTTAGTATATTAGGTATCCGTTAGACAGGTTATTAAGTTGCCCTGATTTAAAGGAGCGTCATAGATTTATAGTTAGTAGTTTATTTGTAATAACGCTGATGCGTGTGGGCGACTATAAATGTGGTAATGAACCTTATGTAAGTGAGCACCTACCCGCCTTCCTAGGGTGTGACTGATTTAACTGTTGGCCTAATTAGGCTGGCCGCTCGGCCCAGTTACCCAGTTAACTGTTGCACTGGGGTATAGATATGGTCTCTCATTTTGGGTGCACCAAGTTGAGGCTTGACCGTCTTGGCTGCCCCAGTTCTCTTCTCTGTTGGGTCCTTTTAGACGAGATACTTAGCCACCATCTCGTGGACTTATTTGCGTTGTGTAATGTACACCTCCCCTAACCAGTTTTGATTGTTGATGTTACTTTGCACTTCATGCGTATGGATTTCTAATGTGGTTGTATTATTCTTGAAATATAGGTATGTGGACTGCTGCCCGAGGGAGTATGGGGCAGAGCGCTCACTACATAATCCAAGCACTATGAATGCTGAACGAGTGTATATGGTCATTTATAGAAAATATAGAGAGTGCTACACTTTAGCCTGGCTGCATTGCCCTTTACTAAGTAGACAACCAATTTCCTGTAATACACAGTGATCAGCTACTCTTTTGTATAATGTCCCTTGAAAATAAAATATATGTCTTTTTCTTACTATGCTATGTTTAATTGCACCCCACCCCTTCATTCCTGTCATGTAGGGTGCAACATGGCGCCCATCTGTTTGGCTCTCCACCAGCTTTTATAAAAAAAACCTCCCCCTTTTTCCAACCCTTAGGCAGGCCACAACCTCTTACTTTCTGCTAACACCAGGGTTTCCCCATTCCCCCTTATTGAACAAAGGACAAGAGTAGTTTTAACTCTGTATCACCTATTATCTAGCTACCAGCTTGTCTCGCAACTGCTTCCAAGCTGTCTAAACATATGGATAAGACTTTAAAGAGATTTAATAACTAACTATTTGATCTTACTATTCAGAGTTGCTATTCCAGAGTTTCAAATCAAATATTCAGCTGTTAATTATTCAAAATTTTGAATATTCACACACACCCTTAGGAGTCTGGTTATTAAGTTCATCCTAGAATTATAAATGCTTATGAAACCCCAATAAGCAGTATTAGAGCTATAACACACATTTCACCTAAAAAAAACAACTAAGAATTTGAGTCTTGAATCATAAATTTTAGTTAATCCATGAAAATCTAATATTCTTAAGGATTCGAAGTCCCATCCCTAGAGCAAACATAACGTCTTTTGCAATAAAAAAGGAAAAAGTTCACACTTATACTGCTGCCACTGGACAAAGAAGTAATATATAATTATGTACTTACATGAACAAGCTTCACTAATACCATGTGTGTCATGCTCACCATGGGAAGTTTAATCTATCCCTTGTGTAAGACTGATGCGTACTTCACACTGAGTTTCACTAAAACCACACGTGTGTTACACTCACCATATGAAGCTGAATCCAGCCCTCGTATAAGACACACGTATTTTGCGCTGCGCTTTACTAAAACCACATGTGTGTTAAACTCACCATATGAAGCTGAATCTTGCCCTCGTGTAAGACTGATGCGTACTCCGCACTGAGCTTCACGCTGGTCACCGTGCCCAGATACTCTCTCTCTTTCAGGATGAGCACGGTGTCTGTGCTGCCTAGTTCATAGAACCAGGCTCGATTGTTGAGACCAGCGGCGCAGTGGTATGGGCCAAGACTCAGCCAGCTTGGTTCTACCGGCAACTCCGCAGTCGCTGACAAGGCAGGCTTGTTCTACAAACCACATATATATTGTGTCTGATGGTGTTGTGTGACACGTCATGTGATATTTTATGAGTAAAGATTCGTTGAATTTACTATTTTACCAACCTGAATCTTCGTTTTACCTACCAATACCACCACCAATCTTGTGAGAAATTATTAACATAAGTATAAATAGGAACATAGTAGAAGAATAGAAAGTAGGAATAGTAAATACTACACCATACCAAGTACCATACTATTTGTAATGGTAATGGAAATGGTCCTGAACAAAGTGGCAGGAAAACTCGGGGAGGAAAAAATGAAAGCCATGATGTTCGCTGATGACTTGATGGGATAGGGGGAGAAGATAGAGGAAGTAGAGGAACAACCACAGAAATGGAATGAGGAAGTGAAAGAGTGTGGAGTGAAATTTGGCATGGCAAAGTGTGAAATGATGGTAATGATAAGAAATGGGGTAAGGCCTAATAAAGCTATGAGGTTGAATGGAGTAGAGCTGAGAAAAGTACAAAACATGAAATATCTTGTAAGCATGACTGAGAAGAAAGGTTGAAGTAAAGAGGATTTAATGAGAAGAGGACAGCAGGGAGAGTTGTTTTATAGGTGTGTAAGAGACCTGCTAATTAGAAGAGAAGTGTAAGTGTAAGGAAGTATTGTAGAGGGAGTACTTTCTACTCATTGTCATATATGCAGCAGAAACATGGGCAATGAATATAAGAGAGACTAGAAAATTGGAGGTCATGGGAACAAAGTTTGTGAAGAGCATGATAGCTGTCATAAGAAGAAACAAGATTAGGAATGAAGTTATCCGGGAAAAAGTGGAGGTACAAAGAGTACACGAATAGTAGAGGAAGCAAGATTGAGATGGCATAGGTACGTAATGAGGTTGAAAAAAGAGAGGATCCCAAAGAAAATGTTGGAAATGAAGTATGTGGAAAAAAACCTACAGGGAAGGGCAAGAAAGAGATGGGTGGAGCAGATAAAATAAGGGCTGCAAGTGAGAGGAGAAGAGTGGAAAAAATTAATAAAGGCAGAAAAGTGGTGGAAGGATAGAGAAAGATGGAAGCATTTTACTAAACTGACCCAAACACAGGCTGGAAACAGTTGATGATGACGACAATGATGATGAAGTGTAAATAAATGTTAACTTTTTTTTATAACATTCATACATTCAATAATGTTTTAAATAAATGGTCTGGGGTCTGGTTGTTCTATAATTATGTTGGGTCTGAACCCCCAATAAGCAGTATTAAAACTCTAAATCAAATTACAATTCAAAATTTTGGAAAAAAATTAATATTGGTTTTTATTTTTCCAGTCTTGAAGAAGAAACCTTAGTTTTTTTTTAATGAATTGGTCAGTGTCTATGATATAGAAAAGCAGATGTCTGAATACTGTTTGTAGGTCTGAGGCAATAAGAGCAGGCATCTGTTCAGCGGACAACTCACATCCTGATACTATTTGTAGGTCTGAGGCAATAAGAGCAGGCATCTGTTCGGCGGACAACTCACATCCTGATACTATATGTAGGTTTATTGCCTTTCCGGATTATTGTAATTATAAAGAATTCATGTTTTGAGGGTAAAAGGGGGTGACAGTAGTGTTCAAACTGGCAAGATTTTATGGTTTGAGTGTTTTATTTAATGCCTTTTAATCCTTGGTTATTATATGTAAGTATACCTTCTAATAAACCTAGAAACATTAGTTTCCCCTGGCTGGGACTATTCTTAGATTAATTTATTAAAATAATAGTGCAGCAATACATAATAATTACCAATTAATTGACGTGGTTTAGATTAGGAGGGATGCCAGCACATTTACCTTGGTGATACTGGAGTAGAAATTGTTCAGACAAAACACTAAAAAACACACAAACACATTTTTTAAAGACAAGCTTTAACTGTCACAGACAGCTTGTCCTGAAAAATGTGTTAGTGTTTTGTCTGAACAATTTCTACTCCAGTATCACCAAGGTAAGTGTGCTGGCTATTCCTCCTAATCTAAACCATGATTTAGCCAAGTGCTATAGTCCGAATAACCTATTAATTAACAAAATAATACATGTGGGACAAAATCATCCCCAACATCAAATGAATACAGTTTTAATAGTAACTAGTAAAGATTCTCAGTAACAATTTACTTTATTTTGTTATATTTGGATGAAGGTAAAGGAAAGGTAGAGAGAAACGCATAAAAAAGGAAAAAACACAATACAGCTTTCACAACGCAAAGAAGAATACTAGTTGAGACCTCACACTGCCGTCATTAGACAAAGAAGGTAATACCTGCCTCCTTAAGAAAATCTATCATTATCGCCCAATACTCCAACCTAGCTTTCATTCCACTGGAACATATCAGGAAGGATTGCCAAAACTTATAGCACAACTTCCTAAAAGAGGAAACCAAAAAGGACAAAAAAAAGATGGGGAGGAGAATTAAAATTACTTTCTTAATATTTTGTGGAATAAGCAATATCCTATGGATAAATGTGTATTGTTTATAGTCACTGATTAGTAGTGTTTTAAAGGTTCTGACTGGTACATACCTTGCTATCAACGTCATACGCATAGATGCTGATCTCTGTGAGGCTCGTCAAGATGGCGAGGTGTGAGGCATACACAGAGTGCACCATGGGAAGTCTCGACAGGAACACATGGACAGAGCCCCCTCTGGTGGTCAGCGCCAACAACTGCCCATCCTTGCTCCATGAGAGGTGCTCAATACCATTCTCCTGTTCCAGGCTGATTACACTCGAGGTTTCCGATAGGTTGGACATGTCGTGGATCTTCACACTGACAACAACAAACACACAGATGCCCAAGATTCATACTCAATTCGAAATTTAGAATCTTAATATTGGAAATATTTAGATTTGATTCGAAATTTCAAATCAATATAAATCCTATATTTGAATTTTATGGATTTTGCTAGAGGTAGTGAAGCTTTGAAACTTCGACTTGCTTCAAAACAAATATCAGCTTCTACTTCACTTTGAAAAAAATTCTGACGCCAACAATTATGAAACTTGGCCAATGAAAATTTTGACAGCTAGAGTACTCAATTAATGGTAAAGTTTTTCCATTCTGAGCTGTTAAATACAATACAAATAACATTAATAGGGAAAAAATCTCAAGTAATTATATTGTAAGTTGTGAGACCAGCTTGATTTATCAATATAAAACTAAATATCACAACAACAAAAAATCAATAAAACATCATCCAAGTAATTTTAGCGCATAAAGTTATATAAATAGCCACAATATATTATTTCAAGCAGAAAAGGTGAGTGTGAGAGAGAGAGAGAGTGTGCGTGCGTGTGTGTGTGTGTGTGTGTGTGAAGAGCTTAGTGCAGTCAAGTCGTGTTCTAAATGGCTCAACACTAGCTTTATCAGCACTTAGAGCTTTACCGAACATTCTCTAGTTACGGTTGCGGAAACGATAGTCAGCCATCACTTGCTTTATATTCAATGTGCATGTGCTTAGCATGTCTCTCAGCTGCTGCGTGAAGCTCCACACTAAAAACTACGACCCCGCTAGAATGTTGTCGCACATACCATATAAGTACAGCCTTTTCCAGGTTTGTGTCACTAGACAGCTTCAGTTGTTTTCTACTGGAAACGAACTTTTCGGCCTCACATTGCAAAGCACACGTTTTCAACTTATCCTTGTTCTTTATTAAGCCTGAAACTGTTTGTTTGGCGATGCCATATTCCTTACACGCACTTGGCACAGTTTGGCATCTGTTCAATAAGTTTCAGTTTCTCTACAACACTTAAAGAAACACACTTTCTCTTGTTCGACGCCATTGTTAGACACAAGTTCACTTGACTATGGCTTTCTCTCAACTGGTGTGGCGTGAATGGAAGCTTATGGTGTTCAAGCGTGGGGGGTGAGATGGGAGGGGTAATAGTGCTGTGTTGCAAGATCTCTGCCAACCCCCTGCATTACACTACTTCTGTAACATCGTTAGCCTGGCAGCATGTGGCTGGCATGTTACTAAATAAAATTTTATTTTTGGAAAATAATTTTGTCCAAGTTATCCAAAGTCCTAGATATCGAGGTCCGAGTTATCGAGCGTTGACTATATGTGCTTATTGTGACATCTAGAGCTAGCTAAATCACTAAATTATTTTATTAATGTCAAAAATAGGATAAAATGTTCCCTTCATTTTCATATTTTCATTTTTCATTTTTAAAATATATTCCAACAGTAATTGATTTGTTTGCTTTGTTTCATGATGGTAGTGATGTTTGTGGGAATACAAGTGTATGTCATGCTCCCCTGAAATCATTCGACAAAAACAATCTCGCCAATGTCGGAAAACCAGGAGTTCTTCTTCCCTCAAAAAACAAGAGGAATCGTAGGTGTAACCTAAGCAAAATAGTGAAGCAAGTAAAAGAAAACTGTAGAAGGCCATAAGATAGAACCTCCATGCCTCTGAAATAAAAACTGCGGGGAAAAACTTGTATATAAGGAAACATATGTTTTTAATAGCTTTTGGCATCTGGGCTCATTTTATTTACAGAAAAGCTACCTTTTTGGATGCATCAAAGTTCCCAAAAAGATAAGATTTTATTTAAAACAAGCGCTTCCAGTTCCTAAGCTCACAGCAGGACCAGCTTTCTACTGCAGGAAATTGTGGCTGTACAACCTTGGAGTCCATGATTGTGGAAATGGACAAGGCTACATGTATACATGAACTGAAGACATTGCAAAGAGACCTTGGAGTCCATGATTGTGGAAATGGACAAGGCTACATGTATACATGGACTGAAGACATTGCAAAGAGACCTTGGAGTCCGTGATTGTGGAAATGGACAAGGCTACATGTATACATGGACTGAAGACATTGCAAAGAGACCTTGGAGTCCATGATTGTGGAAATGGACAAAGGCTACATGTATACATGGACTGAAGACATTGCAAAGAGAGGACATGAAGAACTCTGTATTGTCATTCTCAAATTTCTTAAAGAAAATCCTGAAGAAGAGCTCATTGTATTTACGGACAGCTGCCCAGGCCAAAATAAGAATTGGGCTGTGACGGCTCTTTGGCATTAACACGTCAAAGAACAACACCTTAAGGAAATTCATCATTTTCCCCTGATATCTGTAAACACTAATCTGCCATAAGCTAAATGAAGACTACAAAGAGGTGAAGTTCTCTAGAGTTGGTAGACCTGTAGGACAATGATACAGATGTGGAACAAATCAACCAAGTTAAATGTATTATTTTTAAAGAATGTATGTTATTTCCAGTTACTAGTTATAGTTACTAACATATTTTTTTTGTAAATAATAGTTCTGCCATTATTCAACTTTTTTTTAAAAGTAAATAGAAAAGCAATAACATCACAAGCTATAAAAAATAGGTGCAATGTCATACTAAATAATACTCATGTTTAGTAAATAATCAGAAGAGCAATAAAGTGACAAGCCACAAACTTTCACGCAATTGGATAAAATTAGTATTATTATTGTTATTAAACTATACCCTCACTAAAAAATAAATGCACATAAAGGTTTCGATTAGTTTTGTTCAACAATAGTTAAATCAACAAAAAGATTATATAGATAAACATAATCATAGAATTTTTCAAACTTTTAAAATCTCTATACCTCAGTTTCTCCATAATGTGGCTTGTCACTACACTGCACTAAGCCATATATATATAAATTAATTCTTAACTACTTGAAAGTATTTAAATTCCCTAAAATACTTTAAAAAAAATATATTTGCTATTTGTTTTTTTAATTCTTAGCTTTCCTCCAGCACAGATTTTGTTTTTATAATCTAGAAAAAAAAATGTCTAGTTACTTGAAAAATTGATATTTTCTACCATACCAAAGGATGGTGTTTTCTATAAGTTTTGAAATTTCTTCTCCCTCTCCATTTTACAACCACGCCCACAATATTAATTTCAAATTTTAAAAATGTTTTGCTTTTGGGTTATTTTCTTTATCATCTCAGCAAATCTTAATTATTTTAATACATCAATAAGGGGTTGATAAATTTGGTTTAAGAAATTTCCAACCATGATCATTTTCAGTAGTCCCATTTTAAATACCCAAATTCTTTTGGTTAGTTGGGGTTTCCCCTTATATTTTGTAAAAAATTATCTACTATACTGAAGAATGTTTTATAGTTTTGAAACTTTTGAAGGAGTAATACCAATCAATTTTCTAGACTTTTATTTTGAAATTGAAGAATGTTCATTTTGGGGTGGTCCTACATATGCCTTAAAAATTTCAATCATCTATCACATTGATAGACAGTTCATTTGTTTGGTTTAGGAAATTTGAAAACCTTCCCATTTCACCAGCCCCAACTTATAGAAGAGAGTATATAATGTCTGTTCATGGTAGGAATTGACTTCTGAAAGGCCTTTTTCCCTACCATAAATCTATTATATAGTAAAATATTGGTAGGAAAAAAGACCTTTCAGAGAGTAATTGCTACCGTGAATGGAGTATATATATATATATATATAATTATATATAACTATTTTTTTCTATTTGTAGTGATCCCTCTACATTCCTGGCAAATTTAATTTTCTACCTGCCTGAAAGGGGATTTTTCCCCTTGTATACCACCCCCTTTCTTCCATAGTTCCATTCTGAAATTTATAATTTTCAGACTTTTAAGGTTTATTTGGAATAGTCAATAAGTCTGCTTACCAAATTTCAGTTTCCTCCCAAACAGAAAAGTAGTTTTTTTTATAGAACCCACCTTTTCCAATATTTTCAGGGGTTCTATTAAAATTTTTGAGACTGTGTTATTTTAGATCCCTTTACATTACTTCTGAATTAAAGTTTTCTACCATAGTGAGAGGAAGTTGTTTTTATTAATTTTGGAAATTTTATGCCCCTTACCTTTCCGTGACCTATATGCCAAACTACCAAATAGAAATTTCAAATTTTAACTCTTATTGGTTTTCTAGAATTGTTATTCTAGGTTCCTGCCGAATTTATAATTTCTACCATAATTAATACTGTCATTTTAATGTCTCCCCTCTCCACGCCCCCCTTTCCTATTTCCAGGGTTCCATCAATTCCTGGAACCCCATTTTGTAACTTCTCATTTAAAAATATTTCTTGTTCCAGCTCATCTAAATGGAAGTGGGTTTTATTTTCTGGACAGATCTATTTATATTTGAAGAAAGAGTTTCAGATTTGATAAAAAAACGCACATGCACACGCACACGCGCACACACACACACATTTATGTTTATTATTTTTTATATTTCTGGTGTTATTTCCATCACAAATTAGTGTATGCATGGAAAAAATCTAAAATAATTCAATACATTTTGTTATAATATCTTAATTTATTATTTTAAGATGAAATATATTAATTATATTTGAAATATTGCATTTTAAAAATTATATTTAATAACTAAATCTACTACATAGTTATGGAAAAATATTGTTTCTATCCAACAGTATTTTTTTTTATTTAATTTCAATTCAGCTTCAGGACTGTCTCATGTCATTTTGCACCCCCCTACCAATTATAAATCAGAACTTGTGGTTAAATGATGCAGTATGTCTACATTAGACCCTAAAATGCTAGGGAAAGGGGGAGGAGGTAGAGCTGGGTATATATGGTCTATTAGGATTCAGTGTGCCCAATATTGTAATGAAAGAAGACTGCAAGATTCAAATTTGTTTAAAAAGTTTCTCACTCACCAGTTGTCACCGCATGATGCCACTTTTCCCAACTTGTCGCAGATGGCAATATCCGTCAACACATCTTTGTGGTTCTTAACCTGAAACAGCTCCTGGCCCACCTCCTTGATGTGAGTCGAGATGGCTACAAAATACCCAGCAGAGAATCCCACCAAGATATAGCCATCACCAAACCTGGTTGATAAATAAATAAATAGACAAAACTCATATCAAAACTTTTTCAAATATATAGCATGACAATTTTTTTTATGCTTAATCTGAAAAAAAGAATATTCCTAGCAATTTAAAATTCGGGTGTAATTGTGAAAGTACATGCATAAGTGGTCGCAAGATCAGAGACGTCACTCCCACATTAGAATGGATCGTCGATGACAGGAAGATCAGGGTTTGAATCCCTGGAGGGTCTATTGAGTGTGTTTTTTTTATATATTATCTCTCACTCTCCATCCAAACATGTGAATATATTTCCTATAAATTATAACTTACTCCTTTTCCTTAGAGTGTAAATCTGTAGATAGTCTGAATGAGTAGTAAGACACGGGACATAAGAACAAATAAATCTGATTTTCTGAATAAAAAATTGTGTTTATGTATCTCAAGACACTCAAAATCAACTCTCTTACAACAATGTATGCGAGCTACACGCGGAACAAAAGACTGACTGGAGACGGATAACACAGAGCTATATCTTTCCACACACGAAGACAAGCCAGAGTAACTTGCTACACAAGTAAAATAAATTAATAGTAAAGTATAATGAGATGTTAATTTATAAAATAAAAGGTGTTAAAAAACAGGAATATTAAAATATGCATATATTGTAAGTTTAGAAGTTATTGAAGGATATAATATGAATAGCGATGATACCCTCAAATCATTTGAATAGAAGGATGTTTTGTGATTCAAGAAAATTTTGAATTCAAAACTCAAATCCTTTAAAATAAATTGTTTTTAATTTTTCAAGTGAACTTTGTTTTAGAGCTCTAATATTGCTTATGGGTGGTTCAGAACCAATTATATTTAGAGGATGAAATTACAAACCAGGCCACAGAATCTTAATTTAACACTTAAATGAATGTATAAATGTTATAATGAATGGATTATAAGAAAGAATGTTAACATTTAGTTACTATTTGTATTTTCTATTGTTATAATATTTTATATTTCCTCTAATGTTCATAATTTTTTCCAAAATTTAGATTCAGGATTCAAAAGTAAAGTGAAGATCAGAACTGTAAAATAGTGGATTCGAACCAACTCTAAATATAAGTATATTAAACTCTATATTAGTTACGTCTATAGGCAAAAGATTCATTCTACATGTAAATAATCTAACAAATATACTTACATCTATTGCTGTTTTCGGCTTGTTTCCTATGTCAGTTTCTTATTCAGGCCATATATTTTCCACCACCAGCTTTCTAGGCCTGTTGTAACTTCATATACCGTATAATCTAACTTAATACTAGGACAGACACAACATAGTCCCTGGTTATTAATTCATTACTGTGAAAAGGTAAACCTACATTTCACCAATGATACATTTTTCAGGCATGCCAGGAATCAAAACCAGAACCCTTAACTCAGTAGACAAACACACTACCAACTAAGCTAAGGTGTCAGATAATCTACCAAATACATATAATTTTATCATTATTTTTTTATATTTCATCTTGTTATATTATTAGGTTTTGATAACTATGCTGTATCATTTTAATATAATTGTGATAATATTAATGTTTCATATCTTTGCTGTTTTGTCCTCTTTTGTTGCTGTCTTCTAATCTCTGCTTTACAAGTTTCCTTATTTCTTGATCACATAATGTTCTACAAGCACTACAAAATTGTTATTATTAACCCAACTTTGCCATTTGAATAAATATATATATATATATATATATATATATATATATATATACACACACACACACACACACACACACACACACTGAGCAAAGGTTGGCACACATACGCACACGTGCACACACACACAACAAAAATATATATAAAAATTTTTTTTGTGTGTGTGTGCACGTGTGCGTATGTGTGCCAACCTTTGCTCAGTCTATAGCGTGTCTGCTTACTGAGCTAATGGTCCTAATTTTGATCCCTCGACATGTCCAAAGAATGTATAATATGTGAAATTGTGTTTTCCCCTTAAACAGTGATGAACTAACGGCCAGGTTGTTGGGTGTTGTGTCTGTGCTAGATTTAAGTTGGTTTATAAGTCAGGTGCCGATAATACAAGATGGTTCAGAAAGTCTATGTTAAATAGTTACCTATTATAAAAACAAATGTGTGTGACTATTTCACTATAGATAACAGAGGAAAGGAAGCTGTCACATTTTTGTAATGGATTTTAAGCATATTTTTTTCCTATTTACTCTTTTTCTTCTAAGTAGTACTTAGTTGTACGTCTTACGTTATATTGCTATATTTGGAATAAAGAACAGGAAAGGTGGATAGAAACATATTTTTAAAAAATGGAACCAACACAATATGGCTTTTACAGTGAAAAGAAGAACACAGGTCACACTTTATATTTCTGCCCTGCTAATGAGTTCCGACAGAATGAAACCTAAGTCAGAGGATTGGGCTGTAGCCATCAATTTACTTCAAGAGGTAGCCATTAGCTCTTAGTCCAGTGGCAGCAATGTAAAGTGTGAACTGTGTTCTTCTTTTCACTGTAAAATCTGTATTGTGCTTTTACTTTTTATATGTTTCTATCCACCTTCCCTGAACCTTCTTCCAAATAATAAACAAAACATCTCAAAAGGATAAAAGAGGTTTTCCTTGAAGAGATATATCATTAGCTTATGTGCAAGAGCTATAGAGGGTGTATCTATAGTTAAGTGCGCAGCAGAAGCCTGGACATTAAATGTAAGACACTACAGGAAAGTTGGAGGAGAAAGTTAGCTGTCTGAGCAAGAGTTGGGGTTCATGAGATAGTAGAGGAAACAAGGCTGAGAGATAATGGCCATCTAATGAGGATGTAAAGGGGAGGAATACCAAAGAGAATGATGTAGATCAAGTATGTAGGGAAAATACTGCAAGAAAGACTAAGGAAGAGAGGGAAGAAGCAAATAACAGAAAGTGTACAAGTGAGAGGAGAAGAATGTAAGCAATTAAATTAGGAAGAATGGTGGAAGGTTAGTAGAAGATGGAGGCATTTTACTTCAATGATCCAACCAAAGGGTTGAAACAGTTGATGATGAGTTTATTTTTCTAAATCTCTGGTAAATAATCCTGAGTCGGGTACTCACCACTTGTAAGTGACGACAGCCCCGTACCTCTGCTGGAAGGCGAGCTCCACAGGATTGTCCGGGTCATGGAGGTTGTACAAGAACAAGGTCTTCCTGCCGACCAACACACTCACCTGCAAGTTGACATGTTGAACAAACTTCAGATTAAGGGAGATTTAGTAAAAGGTTGGCCACAGATGTAAATAGTTTCATAGATTACTTTCATTTTGAATAAATAGAAATTAAGCGTCAGAGGGTTCGTTGTGCTGGCCACATTGACACCCATAATCTGCTTAAGCTGACATTATCTTCAGCAACAGACAGCAGCATCTCTGTCAATAAAAGCTCAATTGAGCACTGACGCCATAGAGTCTGTTTTAATTGAATAAATATATTAGTATAATGGTAATTAAGCATGGTGATTTCTTGGAATAAAATACTAAAATGATTAAAATCTGTGCACACATATGTAAATGTTTCTTCAATAACTTAAAAAATTAATGAACAAAATTCAACCAAATTTAGCACATTGTCGTCACCTCTTGAAACTTATTTCATAAATCTCAATTCCAAGCATGTGGGGAGTTTAAACTTAAAAAAATAAAGTGGTAAATCTGAATGTCTCAATATTTTGAGTTGAATAGGATTGGCCAGTCTCTTAACTTAACTTGAATTACAAGGAATAGCCACAAAAAAATAAAAATATTTACAAGTTTTTAAGTGTAAACAATATTTAATAGATTATATTTTCAAATTACATAGTAGAAAAATGATTTTGGAAAAAACAGAAGTGTTTTCTGATTTTTTTTTCCTTGTGAATATCATCATCTGTTTTCAGAGTGTAGCCAGACCAGTTTAGTAAAATGCCTCCATCTTCCTCTTTCTTTGCTCACTCTCCTCCACTCATTCGCACACTTGCTGTTATCTGGTCCTACCATCTCTTCCTTGGTCTCCCTTATATTTTTCCTCCATATTTTATCTCCATCATTGTCTTTGGGGGAGAAATTTTACTAAACTTACCCAGCCACAGACTGGAAAAAGTTGCTGATGATTATCTTATGGAGTCTTTCATTTTCCACCCTCATTACATGACCATACCATCTCAGTCTTGCTTCCTCTACTATCTTATCTACTCCCTGTATCCCCACTCTTTCCTGGATAACCTAAACTTGTTTCTCCTCGTGACAGTTAACATGCTCCTCACAAACTTAATTCCCATGACCTCTACTTTCCTAGTCTCTCTTACATTCATTATCCATGTTTCTGCTGCATATGTGAATACAGGTACAAAGTACATACTTTACAACAGTTCCTTACAATTCAAGGGCACTTCTCTTCTCCATAGCAGGTCTCTTACACACCTGTAAAACAACTTTCCTTATTATATATCTTATAATTGTTTGCTGCATGACCAGTGACCACTCATCCTTCATCCTTTGTAAAAAGTTGTGCACCGGACATATCTCTATCTAAAACTATATGAAACCTTATGTACTGTTAAAAAAAATGAATTTCTGAAACTTATTATTATAGGTCAAAAGTAGTTGTCAAGAATTTGTGCATTGTGTGAGAAAGATTGATATAATTGTTTTATTATTATTATTAGCACCGCGTCTTACTACCCGTTCGGGTTATACGCACTTACGCTAATGTGTAATGGTAGGGTGATTATGAGATGAAATGAAGGACCTACAGTTTAACGTGGAATCCGAACCACGGTGGAGGCCTGGCATTCCACACATTCACAAGATAACTTGTCAGAGGTGAAGGAAGGGTTTGGTAATCAGATAAATCTGTGCCGGGACCGAGGATTGTAATTGTTTTAAAAAGTAACATATGTGTAAACAAAAACCAACAGTTTTCCCTGCAGATAATGTTAAATAAATAAAATTTACCACTCAGAGCCCTTAAAACATTTGGGACAGATCTAATTCGATGCTAGAAACTGTGGTTAAATTATACAGAATGCTATTATTTTCTACTTATTTATTTGCGGTATTTAACGTACACTTTCTCAACTGAATGATTATACCAGCACACGAGCGTTTCTATGAGTGAGAGCGAAAGGGCCTATCAATTTTGCAAGGAAAGATATTTTCACATACCTTCCAGGTTTATTTTATATGTAAAAATCAACATGGAACTGACTTCTTTACTTTCCCTACGAAGGAAGTTGTGTTAGATTTTTTATTGCTAAAAAAATCCATTAATCTCAGTGGATTTGAAATGGACATTGTGATGAACACTATACCCCAAGACGACTGAGGTAGGCTATTTCTGCATAGGGCACTAAAATGCTGCAGATGTAAATATATATTTTGCAATGGTTGGTAGACAAATTACCGTGTTTTCTCCCGCCATCCTTTCGTCAAGCTTCATTTCTGAGAACTGTATATCACTGGGGTCAGAGCGCATGGAGATGACCCGCAAGGTGTCTCCCTCAACATTGCTTATAGACAAGGTCTTGTCTTCAGACCCAAGAGCGAGAAGGTTCTCAGCACTCCACGCTCCACAGGTCACTCGCTTGCTGTGCTTACCGAGGATCGGGACACGCCTTGAACAAACACAACAACCAGAGCAACACATCTTGAACAAACACAACAACCAGAGAACAAGTCTTGAACAAACACAACAACCAGAGCAACACATCTTGAACAAACACAACAACCAGAGGAACAAGTCTTGAACAAACACAACAACCAGAGAACAAGTCTTGAACAAACACAACAACCAGAGCAACACATCTTGAACAAACACAACAACCAGAGGAACAAGTCTTGAACAAACACAACAACCAGAGGAATAAGTCCTAAACAAACACAACAACCAGAGTGAGTAACACACTTTAAACGAATATAGCAATAAGAGTGTGTAACAAACTTTAAACACAACAATGGGAATGAGGAACACACCTTGAACAAACCCAACAACCAGTGAGGAACATGCCTCAAACAAACACAACAACTGGAGTGAGGAACATGCCTTGAACAAACACAATGACCTGAGTCATTAAACCCTGACTTGCTATTCACAATCCCTAGAAGGAAAGAAAAGGTACCTCATCATGGGGGAAATAAACCACTCCCAATGTATCCTGCGAGAAGTACAACACTGAGACCCCTCAAGTCGAATAAACCATTCCTGATGCATCCTGCCAGACACACAACACTGGGACCTCTCTAGTCAAGAGTTTGACACGATTGATACTGTGTCACATCATAACTTTTTAGTATTTAGTTATGACTTCAATATACTTATTTAGCAAAAGAAATTTAATACTTTTTACAAAATATCTAGCTTGCAATTTTTTTCCCCCTAGCCAAAACCAGAATACAACAAACACTTATTTTCAAAGGAAGGCCATTATTTGAAAACTTGAAACTCATGTTGCCACAAGAGTGGAAATAAAAATATTACAATCATGTTTACATTTTTATTTCATTTCCGTTTAGTTGATGATGTGAAGATAAGCCAGCCTATATTCAGTAAGCTTTGCAGTAACCCATACAGAAGTATTATTGGTAAAATAAAATAAAACATATTCATAAAATGTCAAATGTTCGTGACTTTCAATCAATATTGGTGATGGAAAGTTGGCTTCCTATAAAAATCAGGCCTAATGTTAGTTATTATAACCTTATTTACATAAAGATAGTTACTGTTCCTACAACCTTTACACTAAGGACTGGCTCCTTCAGCCTGTAATTAACTATTGGATTTATTTCAAAACTATACCTCCTTTGGTGATCCAATGGTCTAAGGGAGGGTGGGGAACCTTTTGGCAATGGAAGGCCTCAGGTCACACACCTCGTATAGCGTCAATGTTCCAAAATATGTTAGTGTGCCACTGGATAAGATCGTGTTTTATTTAACATTATCTTTAAAAAAATAACTATTTAATTCAAATAAATTATGTTTAAGAATGTATAGTTTACAAACAATGAAGATACATACATAATTTATTTTTAAAAGTGTGATAAAAGGCTGCTCCAAACACTTCAAAAGGCCACAAGTTCACTATCCCTGGTCTAAGGTGCCACTCTCACAATAGAAGGGACTGCCGATTACAGGGATATTTGGGTTCAAAACCTGGTTGGGTGTTTGTTTTCTTAATAGTTTTACAGTGTCCCTCTCAGTAAAAATGTAGACATTTCCTCTAAATTATACCTCTCTCACCCCTTTTAGCCAGCTTCCCCTCTAGCTATAAACAACTTACTTAGCCGTGTTGTGGTTGTAGATGGTCAGGTTACCCCGGGCAGTTCCTATGGCAAGAATGGGTCCCCTCTTGGCCCATACAACACAGCTCATGGTGTCTCGGAGACCCGTGTCAACTTGTTTACTCTTTCCCGTATTGGCGTCCCACAGCACTACATGATGGTAGTCGTTCATTATAATGGCCAGCAAGTCTCCGTCCGCATCCCAACCAAACCCTGTGCACATTCTGATAACACAACACATAAACTAAAGGATGATTCAAAAGTCTCCATACATAAGGAATATTTTTAGGTACCGTCACCCACCTCGGTGGTGTAGTTGGCTAACGCGCTTGTCGTGTAGAGCTTGACTGCTGAGGATGGATGAATGATGAATGATGAATATTTTGGAAATTAGACTTATAGGAAAGCGTTTTTCAAGTTATATTATTTACCCAAAGTGCCACATACATGAAGAGGATATATGGACAGTGTTACGCTATGGAACTGTAACTAGTCAACCAAATTCACACTTTCACATCACGTAAATGGTGCTGCTCACCCTGATAATCCAATTTGTTCTATTTTCTTGCCATTCCGATTAAAGATTGCCACAACCTTATCAGCACCGGTAGTCGCTAAGAAACTCCCGCTGCCATTTTGCCAGGTGATGTAAACATCCCCTAAGCCATGGGGTTGATCAAGCTTGAATACCTCCTAGATACAGAACAATATAATAAAATAATGTATGTGTACAAAGATAAATAGTAAGAAAACAAAACAAAGGGGGATCGATTTGTCTTAAAGAGGCCTTTTCACCCCACAAATAACCCCTTGACCTAACTTAGGTAGTTCTACATACAGCTCAACCCATATGTAACATTGTTATGCAGTCTTCTATAGTGTTCACCAGGAAACAGTGGAATTGTACAGGTTCTTTAATTTTACCAAACATAATATATTTGTGGTGATTTATTCTGAAGCCATTCAATAAAATTAGACCTGCATTCCTGGGGACGCGGGCTAAATGGCATGATTATATATAGTCTAGGTTGGGGAGGGTTGGTTCAAATCATGACCAGGTGTATTAAGGATGGATTTTCTAAATGGTTCCCTTCCCTTGCCTGCTCGAGAAGTAACCTAGCAGTCTAGGGGTAAGGTGTTGACTTCTGTGCTGGGGGTCCAGGGTTAAACCCTCGGTTCCAACACAGATTTATCTAATAGCCAAACCCTTCCTTCACCTCTGACAAGACGTGTATTAATCACAACTTGTGAATGTGGGGAATACCAGGCCTCCACCGTGGCTCTGATTCCACTTTAAACTGTAGATCCTCCATTTCATCTCACAATCACCCTACCATTAAACATTAGCATAAGCGTGTATAAACCGAACGGGAAGAGGCAATAATAATACTAATAATAATAAACTGTTCACGGAAATGCAGAAAATGTTTTTGAAACGATACTTTATTCACATAATTGGAATGTTTATAGAGCTCGACAGATATTAAAACACGGTGGGGGAAAAAATTAAATCAAACTACACATTATTCTATCATGACATTAGTAATTTGCTAAGTTTAGGGCTTATGATAAATAAAAATTCAGGGAGCCAAACCTTTTCAGTAGCCATATTTTGACATGAGATTCAAGGATTTTTAAACTCAAATCAAGATCTAACTTAACCTAAGTAGCCTACAAGAAGCCATATTAATATATACATGTTGCAACATAATTAATAATAACAAATTGGAGTTGATTAAATGTTTGGAAAAGTTGTTTAATAACATTTTAAGAAAACATGCTAGCAACATAATAGCTCGAATTACTTAGCTGCTAGAATAATCTTTCTTCACAATTTCCTAAACTTTTAGCCAACATAGGAAAGTTAAATATTAATATAAGATTATTTAATTCAAATTTAAAATATAAAGTTAGTCAGCATGCTTATCGAGTTCTAAGTTCGATCATAGAGCAGGACAAATTCTAAAGAGAATAATAAAAAATTATAAATAATTAATAGTTTCAAATATTTTAACTTATATTTTTGCTCTTAATCTCCCAGTTAGGTCTGCACCTGTCACCTGGACCAGCATCCTCGTCCAGTTCAGTCTCTCAGTCATTGCTGTCACCTCTCTCAACTGCTGAATCTTGGGCATTCCTTCTCTCTTGAGGACTTCCTCCACGCTATCTCTCTACCCCTTCCTCTTGTTTTCTATCCTCCAGGCTCCCATCTTATACACTGCACAGAAACTCTTTATCCTTTGATACTCTAAATATGTCCTAGTCATCTCAGCTGGACAGCATCTATCTTCTTCAATACCGATATCACTCCTACTTTCTGTCAGATATTTTCAATTATAGATCTATATCTCTACTTGTCTTTACCACTATGACTTGTAGAGGACTCATTTTCACCATTCGTATTCTGCTCCTGTCCTTTGCTGTCAAAACCCAGCATTCTGCTCTATACATTAAGGTGGGTGTCAAAATTGTTTTCATGAATACTTCATTTGTCTTTTCAATAACATATTTGTCTTTTAACGAAGGGCATAGTGCCCCTACATTTTTGAGAAATTTCATCAATCTTTCATTTATATCATACCTACTTCCTCCCTTAGATGACCCCACACACCCAATATATTTATCATTTTCAAACTTTTTGGCTTTCATTGAATTAATTTGAACATTAATCTCTCTCTCCCTCCTGCCCATCTGCATATCTGTTTTTCCTATATTCATTCTCATTCAAACCTCTACAAAACATGCTGAAATACCAGTATAAATATCGGCTGAATACGCCATTATCTTTCCTGGCTCTTTAACATTTACTCTTATTTTAAACCTTCTGGTTATACAGTCCATGTACGCTATAAAGAGCAACGGAGAAAACCCTTTCTTATTTCAATCCTGAAAACACATTGAAGAAGACATCATTTATATAACCAGTTTGCACACTATATTCACGCCTACTATACATGCTTATTATAGCTCTCTACAATTTTCCTGTCACATTATATTCCATCTCCAGACATGATCACAGTTTTTTCCTATGAATATAGTCAAATGCCTTCTCCAGATCTATAATAAATACACATTCTTATCATACTACTATGCCTTTTCCTTGATCATTTTGATAGAAAATATAAAAAATATAAAAAGAGTCAATGTATAATATTGAACAAATAAATATAAGTTAAGCCGTAGATATTATTTTTAGAATTTATGAAGATATTTGTTGGGATTAAAGAATTTATTTTTAATGATTATTGATGATAAACTTTCATTATAACATAAAGACAATAAATATTATTTATTCTCTTGAAAAAAAACAATTTCCATAAAAAAAGTTTCCATAACATTTAAAATATTTTATTAAATCAATAACTATACATTTACATGAGTCTAATGGTCAAATAATCATTCATACCGTATTAAAATTTGAGTGCAATAATCTTACTAATATTATAATTGCGAAAGTTTGTGTGTTTGGATGTTTGTTGCTCAATCACGCCAAAACTGCTGAACGGATTCGAATGAAACTTTGTACGTTGGTAGAGTATGTCGTTGAATAACATATAGGACTATTCCCAAACTTTGATTTTAAATAATAATAAATATATGATTATAATGTGATTGAAATTATGTTATTTAAGAATTTGTGATTTAATATTTTGTAATTAAAGTGAATAGTAATTAGTGTGACGTAGTTTCATACTACTAAATAATAAATATGTGATTTTTTTAGCTATATATTTTGAAAAAAATATTATTTCATTTATTTATTTATATTACTAATTATGAAGGTAAAAATAAAAAATAAAAAATTTATAATTGATAACTTAAATAAAATATATTTCTTTTATTATGAATTATTTAAAAGTGAAAATTAAAATACGGCAAAATTATTTACAGCTTAAACTGAGAAAAACGCATAGATATTTGAAAAAAATAAAGTTTAATTTATGACCAAAACAGTTTAGTTAAAAATTAAAAGATTTTATCAATTATTGTGGGCGAAGCCGCGACGGGTAAAAGCTAGTAGGTAAATACAAGAGTAAAAAATAAAAAAGTTTAAAACTTATTTAAAATAACAAGTTAAACCACAGTTAACACAATCAGTCAAAGATTTTGGTTACAATGTGTATGAATTGAAAGCTAACTACATTTATGAAAAAATGTAATCGTATCTAAGGGCACGTGCATGCCGAAGAGTGCGCACATAACTCATCACTCCTATCTTAACACACCGCCCAAGTTGCAGAAACAAACCCATGTAAAAAAACGGGAATGTGCATACCGAGCATCTCACTCTCTGAACTTCACTCCAACCAGATACAAGAAACAAACTGGTTTATTTTTGTGAAAAGTTGTGCCATGTACGCGATGCTCTGACTGATTGGTTCAAGGTCAAATAGTTTGTTCTTAATGAGCAGTGCGTGATATCTTTCACACACAGAGATCTGGAGTTTACAAATTAGTAGCTCCTCTGCACGAACGTGTGCATATCAAAGCTGGATATATATATATTTCCATAGAACCAGATTGGGCCCCGGGTAACGTAGGCATAAAGCAGTGGTTGTCAAACTGTTTGTCATGATTCACTGGTGGGCTGCAAGCAGATTTTTAATAAGTCACGAAAAGGTTTTTAACTGTGATTCTTACTTTTGCACAACCCTTCAGGTAGAGAAGTGTTGTGATCGCCAAACTTTTTTTTTAATGCCGGCCTTCCGTCTGTGTATCTGTATCTTAGCCGAACTATTTTACCAATCAGGCTAAAACTTAGTATCTAGAGTTTATATAGGGTTCCCCCGAGGAGTTTTGGGAGTTAATATCCAGCACTATAATTAAGAGTAGCTTACTTAAGTGCAAAAACCGATCAAATCAATTTTCTCAAAATAGTGTTTATATATCTATAGATCCTATAAAAAAAGTTTTTGAGTTAATTAAAAATTATTACTTTATAAATTGAGGTAACAGAAATGGATAAATGATTGTTATGCTGTTTAGTGTATAGAGGTAGTCCTAGTATGTCAATGATTCTGTAACAATTTATATTATTTAATTTAGTATTTTCTTTGATAAAATGTTACGCATTTTTTTCCGTTGTGTTTCTGCAACATTGTTTACTATTTTTTTAAATTACCTTAAGAGTTTGAATAAATTTCTCCATTTTAGGTAAAGGAGTGAGAAAGTATGTTTGGTGCACCATGCCAATTTATTTAATTTTTTGAAAATAGAAATAATTTAAAAATCGGGAGCGTCGAAATAAAGGAAAAATAAACAAAGAATAAAAATAGGATGCATAATTATATAGATACAGAGATTTGGTTTCATGTTCGTACCTGTTGTATGGACGTCAATGCCATTACCAACATAAATTGGAAACAAGTGCACCCTTCGCACACACCTCATTTTGATGAATATACAAGTTTGTTTTTTATAATTATCTTTGATAATGAATTTCAGAAATAAAATTAATTTTTCTTAAAAAAACTTCTCATCTACACTAAAGTTAGGTGGGCTATTAAAGTTTGAGTACAACTGGCATAAAGGTACTAACTTTAAAGTTACCTTTCACGTACAATCATTAAACTAAAAACATTTATCCCAGTTAACGCCAGTTATTTCAATTAGTACATAATATCATGTCCATGATAGGTCTAATGAGATGCTAAGAAGTATTTGAATGTTTCTCTCACTCAGCTTACCTCCCTAGATGAGGGGTTGTTAATTCGACTGCCTACTAAATAGTAAGATGCAGGTATTGGTGGCAGCTCGGAAACATTAATAGCGTATCCCTCTTTATCAATAATAATATTATGTAAGATACAAATAGCCTTAATTATGTCATCCGCAAATTTCTCACTTGTTTCGATACTCCCACTTAGTACTCTCCACCAACCAAAACCAA
Organism: Timema monikensis; assembly: GCA_902151445.1. Lineage (NCBI taxonomy): Eukaryota > Metazoa > Arthropoda > Insecta > Phasmatodea > Timematidae > Timema > Timema monikensis. The sequence goes on from CABFVZ010000041.1 coordinate 670,628, forward strand.
ATGGCAAAAGCACATTCAACAATCTTTAGTGTCCGTGATAGTCTTTTATTATAGTTTTCCTGTGCCAATTGCAATGATTTTCCCCCGTATGGTTTCATCAGATTTATTTTTAAAGGGTATGCCTCATCTGCGATAAAAACAAAAGGCACTAACTCTTCAGTTCCCGGTAAAAATGTTTCTGAAGGTATTTCAAGTTTTACAGTTTCTAAAAACATACTTTGTCTCTTTGATTGATAGGATGTGCACTAAGCTGCCTAGCTCTATTACTGGCTAAGAAGTAAAATTTTGCCTTTGCTGAAATGCCATCACTATCATCACTACTGCTCTTAATTTCTTTTTAATTAAATATTTTAAAAATAGAATTAAAACCTTTGTTTTAAAATATTTTGATGAAAAAATAAATTTAAGAAACAATGCAGTACGAATGCTCCGTACAAACTGGCTTTCTCTAGCCGAGTACGAAATGCGATGAGCGATCTGCTTGTAATGCACAGGCTGTTCCATGAGTGATGAGTGATGTGAGTGCTTCTCGGCATGCACACACCATAATTCTTATCTGTATAAACGTCCCATTACTCCTTTAGGTATTCCAGATTAGGCGGAGAAATCTGGAGGCTTAATTGTCCGACATGTTTCAGTACTCATACACGTACCATGTTCATGGAAACTGTAAATATTGAAATTAAAAAAATCTAGTAAGAAATATTAATAGTAAGGTGAAATTGTGTAAAATAGAACATGAAAATTAGATATTTAAAAAAAATGAAAATATTTAAATAAACAAATTAACTTTCAAAGCATACATATTGTAAACAAATATTTTGACTGATGGTGTTAACTGTGTTTTAACTTGTTATTTAAAATAAGTTTTAAACATTTTCATCTTTTACACTTGTATTTAACACTATTATTGTACTCAAATTTGAATACGGTATGAATGATTAATTGACCATTTGACTCATATAAATGTCCAGTTATTGAGTTACAGGAATATTTTTAATGTTATCAAAACTTTGTTTAAGAAAATTGTTTTTCAAAGAGTATAAATCATATTTATTGTCCTTATGTTATAATGGAATTTTATCATTACCCTTACTTTCATTTTCAGAAATCTAGGGGGGCAAACGCCCTTTCCTCCCTTGTCTCACCCTGGCTACGCCCATGCAAATGCTCAGAAAAATTTGTCAACATCTACAGTTATTTTAAAAAAAAATGAATTTTTTTAACACCGCGTCTTATTAGCCTTTTGGGTTATACGCCTATGTACTAGTTACACTTATAGATTAGGGATTAGTAAGGCCTAATTGAGAGGAAAGGTACCTGCATTAGAGTGGATGGAGAGTGGAAAAACATTTGGGAAAACCCCTCCAGTGTAACCGACCGAAATCAAACCCTGACCTCCCCATCTTCAGCAGTCTAGTCTAACATGAAAGTAGCGCGTTATACCATGCGGCCACTGAAGCAGGAAACAAGGAAGTTAAATAAAAAAGTTAATATCAGGGAGTGCCTTTCATGCGGTTAACACGGTTCATACGGTTAAGTTTTTTCGGGTGCAAAATTACAAATAGCCTTTATTCAAAAAAGATTCTGAATGAAAAAAATCTTTGATTTGTTGAAAACCTTTTTATTATTTCCTTCTCAAATTTTTCAATATAGATTTTCTGTGCACGCTCTCAGTAAGCATAGCTCATTGAGATGATCCTGTCATCGTCGACCTTAGCTAGAGCTTTACTCTCCACAAGGTACTGAATAACCATTCTACGGTACAAGGGGTGCATGGCTGAGCAAAAGAGTTAGGTAGAGCCTTTTTGTAGTAGGGTAGAAGATTTCTTTCTTTTTTTACTAGGTCTTCTATGTTCAGTTCTTTTAACTCGTCTTTGCTTAGCTTATTCTACTTCCACACAGTGTACTGTTGTTCAGCTTTGGAATCAATAGCGCATGCACACTACAGTCAAACACGTCACTGTCACTGTGAAGCGCACAGTTCCATACAATTTTTTTTGTATCTTTTTCATAAACTTGGGGATGGATACTGAAGTACTGACATTAAGCTTAAGGAATATATATTGTACTACAAAAATAAATAATGAATTAAGGAAAAAGGACTCATTATATTAAATGTTATCGATAATATCCAGTAGAAATGGGGGGTGCTACATTTCCTCAGTGCCTATACACGAGCCACCACTGTTCCTTAATCTTATGCAATTTGGGTTTAGTAAAGGACGTTCAACACTTAATAGCCTCTATATATTAGTTTCTGATATTCAAATTGCTCCATAACTGTAGTATATGTATGGTACAAGTCTTGTTGTGTGCCGGAGATTTAAAACAACTGAGAAACAAGTGAAGTGTGAAAACCGCTGTGACAGACAAACGAGGTAGCGTCAGTGTTACGAGGTAACTGGCGTGAACTGTACTTAGGATTCGTGGTTATAATGTGACCTCTGTTAACACCCACGTACATAACAGATGGCGACGAGATAGTGGAAACGGACACTTATAATATTTAACAAAACCATGTGCGGGTTTAATTTAATAATTAATTGGTTGGAATATCACTATTATTGGCCATTATGTATGAACGACAGGAATTCAACGTGGGTGAGACCTCAACATGGCCTATATACTTGACGCAATTAAAGATTTTTTTATCGAAAAACATCGTCGATGATACGCAGAAAAGAGCCCATTTTTTGTGTAGTTGTGGATTAGGTACGTTAAAAATCCTTGATTACAAAATTGGGGCACGTGATTTGAGTGAGATTCCATTTGTAGAATCGATCGATCGGCAGACTACGCGGTTCGCGCCTCGACCAAACGAGACAGTGCAGTACCACCTGTTCACCCGTCAACGCCAGCAGATAGGGGAGAGTATAGATGTGTTTGCCACTGATCTTCACCGAATCGCCGATGGTTGTGGTTTTGGTGTTGAGGCGGTAATGGAAAAGATGCTCCGTAATCAATTTGTTTGCGGATTGGCTGACACTCAGTTACAGCAACAATTTTTTATCAAGCCCGACCTGACATTTAAAATAGCAATAGAAGCTGCCAAAGTCGCTGAAGTTGCCAGAAAATATGTAGAGGATGTACGGGATGAAGCAACAACACACGGAGCTGTATATGGGATTGGTAGCCAGGCCCAATATAAACCTACGTTCCATATAACGTGCCGGCAGGACACAAACCACGGGTCACAACCGCAAGTAGGTAATCCACCCTCAATCAAAGTAGGGCCTGGCCAGGAAAACCGAGGGAGAAGAGCACAGCATTTATTTCCGGGAGAGTTTTTGAGATGTGCAGGGCAACATCAAACACGCTGCTGTACGGTGGATCAAAACAAGCTTTACTGTACAGCTTGTGATCGAAGAGGGCATGTGGAGCCTGTTTGTCTTTCGGAGGCAAGACACGGTAGGAATACAGCAAAGGCACATCAGGTAACGGATATAAGAGAGTCTCATAAACAGGATTCCGAGGAGCTATCAATAGAGGGGCTGGAACTATATAATATTAAAGACGTATCGAAACATAGTGTGCCTGACACCAAGAGGAAACCCACAATGCCAGCAATAAAACTGTCTCTGCGCATAGACGGTATGTTTCACACCATGGAGGTAGACACAGGGGCAGCCCTGACGCTCATCTCGGAGGAAACTTATAAAGTACTGTGGCCGCACCAACCCAAGTTAGAGTCCTTGGACTTGGATTTGCGTACCTGGGCAGCTGACATACCACTTAGGCTACTAGGCTCAAAATCAGTAGAGGTTAAATTTAAAGAAAAACGAGCGACCCTAACCCTGGCAGTAGCCACAGGCCATGGACCCAGTCTACTTGGAAGACCGTGGTTTGAGCCCCTTGGGCTCACAATTCACGGGCTAAATGTTATAGGCAACACTTTAGCGAACACAGAGCAAAATCCTACCAGCATTAATATTCAACAAGAATTACCGGTACCTGGATACAGGACAAACAATAAGGTCACAGTGCAAAATACCCTGCTTACGCCGAGTGAAGTTGAGGATTTAAACACCATAGTACAAGGTTACCCGGCAGTGGCCGACCCCACATTTGGAGAGTTTAATGGACCTATGGTGAGACTGGAGCTGGATCCATCCATATCACCAAAATATTGTAAGGCCAGGCAATGGTACATTCGCGTTAAGGGACAGAGTGGATAAGGAAATTCAAAGGCTAGTTGATCTGGGGGTGTATGAGCCAGTGACATACTCTAGATGGGCCACACCATTAGTTATAATTGAAAAAGGAAATGGGGAGCTTCGTCTTTGTGGGGACTACAGGGCAACATTGAACAAAGCCTTAAAGCCTGATACATACCCCTTACCTACAGCTTCAGAGGCTTTCGCACAACTGGCAGAAGGAACCATTTTCTCAAAAATTGATTTAGAGCAAGCATATACGCAGCTCAAAGTAGACGTGGAATCTGCAGATGTTTTAACAGTAAACACAATCAGGGGACTCCACCGGGTGCACCGCTTGCCATTCGGGATTAACGCGGCACCAGGCATTTTCCAAAGAATGATGGCTAACTTATTCGCAAATATGGAGGGAGTGGCAATCCTACTGGACGACATAGTAGTGGCAAGTAGAACGTTCCAAGAACACAAGGACAAACTCTGTCAGGTGCTTCAACGACTCAATGATGAGGGTCTTCGGGTGAAAATAGCAAAATGTCAGTTTGGAGTCCCAGCAACAACCTTTTTGGGATATCGAATTGATGCTTCAGGCCTACACCCAATGTCTGAAAAAGTGAGTGCTATTCAGAATGCCCCAGAACCTGTGAATAAAACACAGTTACAGTCATTTTTAGGCCTGCTGAACTTTTATGAGCGTTTTCTACACAACAAAGCTACTATCCTGGAACCACTTCACCGTCTACTGGACCAACACAGTGAGTGGAACTGGACGCAGGAACATAGGGAAGCCATGAATGCAGCTAAAAGGCTACTAACATCAGCACCGGTCTTGGTTCACTACGACCCAAACAAACCTGTTGTCCTTACCTGTGATGCCAGCCCTTATGGAATTGGAGCAGTACTAGCCCACATAATGGTAAATGGGACTGAGAAGCCAATAGCATTTGGGTCTAGGACGCTCACCAAAGCGGAGCGCAACTATTCACAAATAGACAAAGAAGGCTTAGCTCTTGTCTATGGGGTGACAAAGTTTCGTCAAAACCTCCTTTGTCGCAAATTTACAGCAGTGACAGATCACAAACCACTTTTAGGACTTTTAGCTGCTGACAAACCCATTCCAACAATGGTTTCGCCTCGCATGCTCAGATGGTCATTAATCCTATCAGCCTACGACTATGACCTGCAGTATCGACCGGGCAAGAAAGTGGGGCATGCAGATGCTCTTAGCAGACTACCAGAACTCACTGAAAAGCAAGCTTACCCAGAGCCATTGGGAGTTTACTTACTGGATATATCAGGTGAAGGACCTATATCGTCATCCCAAGTGGCGTACGAAACGGAAAGGGATGGGGTATTGAGCAAAGTTAAAAGATTGATTGAAACGGGGTGGCCAGATTGTAAGCCTGGGCCAGACCTAACACCGCTTTGGACGTTACGCCAGGAACTGAACACTTCAAGAGGGTGTGTGATCAGAGGATCTCGAGTCGTCATGCCAACCTCTTTAAGACCAGCAGCTCTACAGCTACTTCATAACACACACCTGGGAATCATAAACACAAAGTATGCAGCACGCAGTTCAATGTGGTGGCCAAACATAGACAAGGAAGTAGAAGCAACTGTACGAAGCTGCATTATCTGCCAAGAAGTTAAACATAACCCAATCAAGGCAACAACGCACCCGTGGCCGAACCCCAGCAAACCGTGGTCCAGAATTCACATTGACTTTGCCGGACCAGTAGGACACACACTACTCCTGGTAGTGGATGCATATTCCAAATGGATAGAAGCCACCACAATAAGCTCAATGACAGCCGGATCACTTATCAAGAATATGCGAGAGATTTTCGCAAGACATGGCATTCCAGACACACTAGTTAGCGACAATGGTACACAGTTAGTGTCTGCTGAGTTTTCTGAATTCTTGAGGAAAAATGGAGTCGTACATGTGAGAACACCGCCATATCACCCTTCAAGTAATGGGCAGGCCGAACGGGCAGTAGAAACTATAAAAAACGGCCTAAAAAAACATGTAAAGGGAGATTGGCATACACGTCTTGCGCGTGTCCTTTTTAGCCACAGAATCACCCCACACGCAACCACTGGAGTGACTCCGGCAGAATTGCTTATGGGTCGTAAACTGCAAACGGCTCTAGAAATGCTCCATCCGGACCACACATCACACAAGGAAGGAAAGCAAGAGACAAACAAACACCCTAAGCGACAGTTCCACCTAGGAGATACAGTGTGGATTCGGGAATATTCTGCCAACCACCCCAAGTGGACCCAGGGCACAGTGGGAAAATCCTTAGGAGAATGGATGTATGAAGTAACCAACAAGGATGGTCGTAGACAGAGAAGGCATGTTGACCAGCTCAGACAGGCTTCAGAGTCACTCCAGACAGGCAAGCAGCAATATTCTCAGAGAGAACAGCACTTGCCTTTACAACTATTCCAGTGGGAGGACACACCGGGGCAACAAGAACCAGACCAGGATCCACCTCCATTGTTGGAACGACACCGTGAGATGATACCACAGCAAGAGAAGTCCTGGGAACCGGGACAAACAAGTGGGCAAAACCAACAGGAAACACAAAAACGGGGAAAGCCTCGTAAGGAGCAGCAACAACAAGCACCCTGTTTACAGCCAGTGAACACCAAGCACCCACATCAGCCACTCTCCTTGCAACTCAGAGGAAGGATGCACGAGCCACCTTTGTTGAGGCCACAAAGGATAAGGCGGCCAAATCATCGTTATGTTGACTAAAATTGAAATTAGTGAGTGGGGGAGAAACTGCATAGTTTTAGGGAAACATACCAAAAACACATAGGTATAATTTAACTGTGAGGGGAGGACTGTAGTATATGTATGGTACAATATTGTTGTGCGCCGGAGATTGTAAACAACTGAGAAACAAGTGAAGTGTGAAAACCGCCGTGACAGACAATCGAGGTAGCGTCAGTGTTACGAGGTAACTGGCGTGAACTGTACCTAGGATTCGTGGTTAAAATGTGACCTCTGTTAACACCCACGTACATAACAATAACTAACTCATTTGTATCATATTTTTTCCTCGATATACAGGTTGCGCACTATAATGTCAATTATTCAGTGTTTTTAGATACACTTTTTCTCTTGGGTTGTTCTAATAAAATGTGTTATTGGTTATGCTATTTATTTCAGAATAGGTCGAACATTGTAAAGATAGGACAAGCTAAATCATCTCCTCGAACTCAACAAAGGGGCCTAATGCAAGAATCAGTACTTAGTCCTCTGTTATATGCAGTCTTTTCGAACGATATTGATAGCTCTTCTCCAGTTATAACGAATTTATAGCATGCGGATGACGTGGTAATATACGTTTGGTCTTGTGACTTGTCTGAGAGGGTGGGTAAATTACAATCAGTGTTTCCTTTGATTTCAAATTGGTTGACAGCCTACTTTTTTACTCTAAATTTATCCAAATGTTGTGCGGTAAATTTAACCCGATATAAAGTGCGAGATAACTTACTTAGACTAGATTACGAAGGACGTCGAATTCAAGTACAGCCTATGATACAATTTTTAGGCATGACACTAGATATGAAGGGCTATTGGCTCCCTCATTTTTTGGAGTTATCTGGAATATGTGACAACATTATAAATACTATGCAATCAGTGGTGGGCACTTCTTGGGGCTCCAACCCATTTACAATGTTATAAATGCACCGCGGGCTTATACGTTCTCGATTGGAGTATGGGTGTTTTCTATATCACACTGCATCACGATATACTTTAGCAATGCTAGATAAATTCCAATATGCGGCTTTAAGACTGTGTCTAGACGCTTTACGTTCATCATCAACTAATGCACGCCTTACTGAAGCGGGAGAATTCCCTTTATTTCTAAGGCGCCGTCTGTTGGTGGACAAGATTTTTCTTTAAAGATTGTTCAATCTCGAATTATCTGTGGCCCAGGCTTCGGATCCTTACGAATTATGTTCAGACAAAAGAATATTGCTTAAACAAAACATGTAAATCTCTGGCGGATAGTTTTTTGGGTTTGAATGAACTGCGTCAGTCTATTTTTTCTCTTCCGTGCCCTGTACAGTGTATCACTGGAGGGGGTGGGGGGATGATGCCCTCTGGGATGTACCAGGGATGTTATCTATTCCTGTTTCAGTAGTAAAAAGAGTTACCCTTCCGATTGAACAGAAGTTAAATGTAGTAAGGTATATGAAGGAAAGATGGAGTAGATACAGACTTATATTTAAAGATGGTTCTAGGAGGGGAGGGGAGCCAGCCCTAGTGGGTGCGGCCTTCTATGACAGCAGTATTAATTATGGTTAGACATTATAGACTACAATCCGATTCACCAATATTTACAGCGGAATTATTTGCCATCCTACAGGCATTAAAATATATCTTATATTTACGTTCTCAGCTCGTAGTGGTATTATACGACTCCCGTAGCGCTCTGGAGTCTATAAGTGACTTGTCAGTGGCTCTATCACACCCATTGATATTCCAAATACTACGGCGAGTGTGCCTCTCTACGAGATAGGGGCTACGAATTGGGGTATCAATAGATTCCTAGTCACATGGGTATAAATGGGCAATGAGAGAGTAGATAGTTTGGCATCTAGTGTAAGTTTACTTTCCATTGTACAGGAAATCTCGCTACCGTATAGCGATTTTATACCTAGGTAAAACACAGAAGTCAGTTTAAATGGAACGAATGGTGGGAGACCACATGTCAGGAGAAATCAAAATGGTACCATGGGGTATGTGGTAAAATACTAGTTAACTTACACCATGGTTTTCGGGAGTTAAGGGTACTTGTAAGTTTATTTGTATAATAATCCACCTTCGGTTTGGGCATGTCTACATGAAAGACCAACTTTTTTTGGATGCACATTGTGAGGTTTGCCACGTTCCTGAGAGATTAGAACATATATTTATGGCTTGCCCTATACATCAGTTGGCACGGGTAAATTATACTCTTAATTAAATTACATACTTTTTTTCGTCAAAGTGTTACACTCAAACAACGTTACTTTGTATAGGCGGCTGTTTAATTTCCTTCTAAATATAAATATGTTGGTGTAGGGACAAACAAAATATATATTCCCGATTATCTCGTAGACGAAATTCGTGGTGAGTTAGGGCTAGGTTAAATGGGTCAAACTTAGATTGAACGCATAGAAAAATCAAGAATGTAGCATCGGGAGTGAATCGAATACAAATGTTCCTAGCTTATTGAAGAAAATGTCTTTAGTCTCTTTGAAGAAAAATAACTATAGTATTGAAAATTTATTTAGTAGATAGATAGTAAAAACATGTAATTTATAATTTATTTATTTAAAACATTAAAATTAATAAAAATCTGTACAAATTGTCTATTATCTTATCCTTAACCAACCTTTGTTCCTATTCTTTCTAAACTATGGTACGCTAAAAAAAAAGCAAACGAAAAAGATAAAGTTCTTAAAATATAATGTAATGAACCATTATACAAAACTTTAGGACCATTAAAATCTTGAATTTATGAAATACCATACCATTTAAACACTATTTGAAAAAAAAAAAAAAAGTTTACTAAGGGACTTATTGCATTCTTTATTTATTTTTGGAAAAATATGTTACAGCGATTTTATTAATTCACTAAAATAAATATAGCAATTTGATATTAAATGATACAAGGAATTGACAAACATTTTAATTTTTCATTATTGAAGCTTAAATAACTTTTCAAATTATGCTCAAATTTTAAATCTGATTTTGGTGTTAACTTTTTTTCATAAATATATTATATTATTTTACTTTAGATATTATTATTTTAGTGCAGAATTTAGTCGAATAGATAGAATTAAATCTTTCACGTCTTCAAGGATTCCTTCTAGAAGTAATCTATATAACATACAAATAGTTTTAACTCCACTCATCATAAGTGCATCTATTTGTGGATATCGTATTTTGTTTAATTTTTTTTTTGTAAACAAGAATTGTTTAACTAATTTGTAAAAAGTTCATAAAATTCTGTTGGCATCAATAGTACTTGTTCAATTTCAATGGTGGTATAGTACGCAAAGTCTAATGAAATTTTATAGATCAATAACTTATTTTATTATAAAAAGTGTGATGATTATAAGTGTTGTAACTACTAGCATTATGAAGATTAAACCATTTGAATATTGATTACGAAATAGGCGTTAAATCCTCTAATAAAATGTCGGACAAAACAATTATGAAGGTTATTTATTGTAATGTTAAGAAATTTGTTTCAAGTAGGCCTAATCTTAACCCAGGCCGGTTACGGAATAATTTATTTTAAAATAAGTACTTACCTTATTTAGAAATAAAGGCAGTAAAATTATTCTTAAAGTGTACTAGAAATTCTTTTCTACAATTGTTTAAAATAATGTATAACAACAAACTTACCTACTAAACTTTAAATAAGCTGAGGCCTACATTTTAAACAAACATCTAAACCTAGGTTCAAAATATGGTAATGTGCAATGGACTAACTGGGTAATCGTGGCAAGTGTGTATGTGCGCTGTAATTATTAATCTGTGGGTTATTTAAATTAAATTCAACAGGAAATTGTAGTTTGTTTATTTATCTACATGTGCTTAAAGGGTTTTTGTACCATACCATTTTGTAACCTTATATGGGCCTATACAATAAAAAAAATCCCAAAACCTAGATTTTTCTCCTTGAAGTCAAAATTTTTACCAAAAATTGTAAAAAATCATAAATTTTGTCAGAGACAAGACACAAGTTTACAACTAGCCTTGTGTTTTTTTAACTGTAGTTTGGTAATTAGGTTCATATAAATTTGTGAACTAATACAAGGCCTTAATCTTTTAGTTAGACCCATACCTCCCACCCTCCTCAATATTTTTCATGCCGGAACAAGTGGGTATTAACACTAAAATACCCACTTGCCCTGAAATAAAGAAAAATGTTCACAGAAACCAAAGAATACCAAAAAGAAATCATAAAATATCACACAGAAATTACAGAAGATGACAAAGAAATCACAGTATGATAAAAAAAAAGATGCAGACTGAGGAAACTGATCATGTCAGACTCCTCCAGTCAAGTTGTATAAAAAACAAATAAGCAGAAAAGGGCAAGAATGATCATGTCGGATTATTCCCATGAAATTATAGAACTGAGTTCATCTGAATAATAACATGATGGAGGAAACCTCAGTAGAAAGACCATAGTGGAAGACATAAAATTACTTTATTTTTATTCATACAAATCTGTAATATAAAAACAGGAAGCTTTTTCCACACGTGGAGAAAATAGACAAAATGGTTTTAACAATAGTTTTCTTTTATTTATCTTTTCAATAGCAAATAGCTGAGCAGAAGCTGAAAGCGTTCTCTATCGGCACAATGGGTAAGCGCCAATTATCTAAGAAGGAAGTGGAGGATCAGCGCAAGAAGGAGCAGGAGGAGGCCGCAGCTCAGGTTAGTAACCTTGACATGAACCATATTTCTGGGGTTTTTGACAGTAACCTTTTTATTGTGTAGGCGAAAGGGGTGGTAAAAAAAATCAAAGGGAGGTCTTAGAGTTGAATGACTTAAGGATATTTTTAAAGTTTGTTTTAAATGTTGTAGAATCAAATAGCCAAAATTATTATTTATGCTTTTAGTGAGGATTTCTCCATCTAGATATTTGGTTGACCTTGGGGGTTTTGGGGTAAATGCTTGCCTCAGGGCCCGATGTTCGTGGGTTCAAACCCAGCTGGGATCAATAGATTTTTCTTTAGTGATAAAAATCCATAAACTAACTTCCCTTGGAGGAGAAAAAAAGCCCTTGGCCTCATGTCAATTGTGGCGTGTAAAAGAGCCCTGGAATTTAGGCTTGTGAGAAAATATTTTTATTGGCAAATTGGTAGGCCCTTTCGCTCTCACTCATAGAAATTCTCACGCTGATATATAATCAATTGGTCCAGAAAGTTTGTGGTAAATAACTCAATCGAAAACAATGTGTTTGTGTCATGGGTATCTGAGCTAGTTATCTGTAATTTACATTATTTTATTTTAAAACAAAATAGTGGATGGGGTAAAAAACACCCTAGAGGAAAACATTTTGAAAGAATATGTATTTAATTAAATAAATTGCATTTATATAAAATTTACTTCCCATCACATGTTTCTGTCGGTTAAAGTTTGATATTTTTCCTCCTAGTAGCCATTGCTTGTGAATTAAACAGTTTCTTTGTGAATTTTTCAGGCATTTGAAGAGTTTGTAGCCACATTCCAGGAAACACCAGGGAAGTCTTCTAAAGTTTGGGTCAAGGCAGGGACTTATGATGCAGGGAGAAGACGTAAGTTAATGGCGTCAACTAAAATTTCAAAATTTTATAAAGTCTTTATTTATTTTTAGATAAAACCACTACTTTTTAATCTTTTGTTAAATCTTCAACTCCCACAAACTTGTGAGCATTCTTAGTGTTTTCTCAAACTCCAACTTATACAAGGGTAAGAAGTTTCTTAGGTATTGGCAATCTTGTTTACATGAATCATGTCTTTACTCACAATGTTTGGTCCTGAGCTAAATACATAACCTTTCAGTAACAAGAGTTCAACAACACACTTTGTTTCAGCCCAGGGGGAAAATAACAAAGTGCAAACATGTTGCATAAGTGAGGAAGGGGTTTGGTGTTTTCACTACATCAAAATATCCTCACCCCTGCCTTACCCACTCTCTGGTCAACTTCATTGGGCCGTTATACTCCGGGTCCTCCACTCCCTTCTCATTGGTACCTCCTGTTTAGGGACTTGCAATTCTTATATCCCTTTCTTCCTGGTTTAGGCCTTATGTTGGTGTGTCTTCATCTCATCCGTTATAGATTCTGGTGGTCTCTCAGGACTTAGAACGCTAACTCACTGTCAGGGATGTTGGGGACAATAGAGGGGTAGGGGAGATGGACACATTATTATCCACCCCCTTGGGTCACCTTTTACCTTTGCCCTTATTGCTGCAATTTCCCCAATAAAGCAACACTCTCACCCGCCTATAGTGATAAGAAAGATATTTTCACACATGACTATATAGTTTAACTAAATAACCCATACTTAGGCCTCATTATATCGAATAAATACACACCAAGATTCACTTTCTTGGGTGAAACACTTTATTCTTTAAAGCTCTAACTCTTCGTTTCCTGCATTTCTGAAGATCTTTTGTCTGAGACATCTTGTTTGGTAACTTGGCCATAACGAGGTAACATGGATGTTTCAAAACTTAACTGTATTACCCTTTACTTTGTAACAAGTTTGTCTGCTGGTCTGGTCACATCAGGGCCCATCATCTCTGGAATACAGTAAAATTTTCCAATAAATGTTACTTCATGGCAAGCTTCTTTGGCATTGTGAGTTTAAATTTAAATAAATTTGTCAGTCCAAATAACAAATATTTGGGCTAAAAAATATAAAAAGTAGAGAGTTAAAATTATATATTTATGATATAATGTTATATCTCTATAAGAAAAACTCATTTTTCGCTTTATGAGGTAATTGTATTATTTTGGAAGAAGGTATAGGAAAGGTGGATAGAAACATATAAAAGGGGGACAAACACAATATGGTCTTTACAATGAAAAGAAGAACACAGTTCACACTTTACATTGCTGCCAATGGACAAAGAGGCAATGGTTGCCTCTTAAAGAAAATCAATCATCGCTGCCCAATCCTTCGACCTAGGTTTTATTCTATCGGAACCATCAGGGAGGAGTGTGAAACGCGCAACACAACTTCCTAAAAGAGGAAACCAAAAAAACACAAAAGGGAGAACATGGAAAATTTTAAAGAATGATAGGACACACAGCTAATGTTATAATATCACAGCTTTTTATTTTGACGCTGTAGTTGGAACATTTTTACAGACTCCACCCAAGATTGCTTACAACTCAAGACTCCACAGCTCTGGGTCACATGGCCTATTCTCTTGCCCCTGGTGGACATTCATATAACCATTATTTTTATTGGGAATTTGTGTGTCAACATCGTTGTTACAATGTTTCTAATGATGATTTCTGTTAGGGCGCATATGCTATTTATATAAACACTTAATTTTCAGAGGAAGACACGCGTGAGAAAGGCAAACTCTACAAGCCACAGTCTCGGCTCTCTGAACTGGCCGAGAAACTGACGACAGCAGAGAGAGCCCAAGAATATGCCCGGCTTCTGGGTGACCGAAAACCTGATAAACCTGGCAAGAAAAGAGACAGAGAGAAAAAGAAGAGCAACCTGGAGATGTTCAAAGAGGAATTGAAAGTGTAAGTTTTTGGGATAAGCATTAAAACTGTGCACTTTATTAACAAGAGTTACCTACTTCAGTGGCTGAATGGTCTAAAGGTGTCACTCGCAATAACCAAGACTGCTGATAACAGGGAAAATGAAAATAAAATATGGATGTGTCCAGCACACACTCTTTTACATAACACCGATTTCAAATCAGTAGCTCCTTTGCACAAACATGTGCACCTCAAAGCTAGAATTTAAAACTTTTGATTAGATATTTTTAATTTTTTTTAAAATACATTAGGAAAAATAAAAGGAGATTCTTTCTGTTCATTTGAAGCAAATAAAAGTGTTATCCTGGGCAATGCTGGGTACTTCTGCAAGTTACAAATATGAAAAGTAATTTAACTTTTTCCTGTTGGCAAACAACCCATTTGAAACACTTCTCTTGTTTGTTTATTTATTGTATGATACCATGTTTCAGTATTCAGGAGGAACGGGAAGAGAGACACAAGTACAAAGGTGTGGTCAAGAATACCCTGGATGAAACAGCTGTGGCCAAGACAGGTGGACAAATAGGTAACTACTTTAAATAAAACCTTATTTGACAGCCACAGCAGTTTTAATGACCAATATATACCAAACATTGTCTTTAATGCCTTTATTATTACTTCTTCTTCCCCTAGGAACTTTATAATCTTATGGCTGGGTGAGGTGAGGTTTTTAAGTAATTTCAGACCTAGGATAAGTTTTGGAGGAAGAAACAGTGCACTGTGTGTGTGAGGGACTATAGCAAAATGCTCCCTTTTATTAACCATGTCTCACTATTCATTTGGGTTGCACTCATTTTATTTGTTCATTAATTTTGTTTTATTCCTAAACACTTATCAGCCAGATTTTGTTTCTTGCCGAAGATTTACTTTACTTTCTTTGGTTGAGTTTTGTAATGATGAAGTGTTAGTGTATTATTTATTATACTTCCTATTTATTGCACAAATGGCTGGTTGTGGGTCAAAGTATCATTGAATCTTAATAATATATTATTAAAAGTTGGGTCAAATTCACTTAATATCTTATGAATCCAAATCTCCGATTTACCTTTGAATCCCGGATCCAAATCCTAATTTTAGAAAAAATTATAAACATAAGAGGAAATATAAATATAATAGAATAATATAAAATACCAATAGTAACTAAATGTTAACATTCTTTCTTAAATTAAATATATATATATTTTAAGAATTTGAGTCTCGATTCCTCAAATTTCAAATATCATTACGGATTCAAGAGCTCCTCCTTAATTATAACTTATTTTTTGTAACTATGTTTACAGATATATCATCATTCTTATTTCAGAAGCAAAATATATTAAATTATAATACTTTATTGTTAGGAACACGACTGATCTGGGGCCTGGTTGTTGAGTTCATCCTTAAATTATAATTGGTTCTGAACTACCAATAACCAGTATTTGAGCTCTAAAGCAAATTTAACTTAAAAAAATAAAAAACCTTTTAAGGATTTGAATCCAAAATTGTCTCAAATCTCAAATAACCTTAAGAACTTAAAGGATTTGAGGGCCCAACCCTAATAAAACAAAATGTACCACAAAAAGTGTAAAGTTTCCATTTAATGTTATTTTATCAAGTAATGTAAGTCTTCAAAATAAGTATTTTATTACCTGCCTCTGTGGCGTAGTTGGCTAACGCGCTTGTCGTGTTGAGCCCGACTGCTGAGGACGGGGAGATCGAGGTTCGAATCTCGGTCGGGTGAACTGGGGGTGGTTTTTCCTAAATGGTTTTCCACTCTCCCTCCACGCAAATGCGGGTTCACTTCCTCTAATTAAACCTTCCCAATTCATAATCCATTAGCGTAATTATTACTTAAAGCGTATAACCCGAATGGGTAGTAAGACGCGGTGCTAAATAAAAAAAGTATTTTATTGGTAACTAGACTATTATTGATATAACAACCATGTTTATTGAGTTGTGGAAAGTGTATTCTTTTGTATGTGTTTTAGTATCTGATGACCTGAAATATGGATCTTATGATAATGGGGACCCCACTACTACAAATCTCTATCTTGGAAACTTGAATCCAAAGGTAAATAAAAATACATTTAGGGAGCCACCTTCTAGAGCATTGTAACTCATTGCAGATGTTCAGATGTCTTGCAATATTTAAATTGTGACTTG
Source organism: Timema monikensis (assembly GCA_902151445.1). Lineage (NCBI taxonomy): Eukaryota > Metazoa > Arthropoda > Insecta > Phasmatodea > Timematidae > Timema > Timema monikensis. The sequence continues at coordinate 687,217 of CABFVZ010000041.1, forward strand.
TTCTTTAAACTTATCTTTTAACTAGAGCTGGGCCAATCGAGCTAATGCCTATCACTGATGCTGATAATTTAATTTTCTTTTCTCTAGTAGCCAACAATTATTATTATTTATACCTTAAATATATCTCTATAAGGAAAACCTCTTTTTGCTTTGTGAGGTAAAGTTATTATATTTGGAAGAAGGTTTATTAAAGGTGGATAATGAACATTAAATGGAACAAACACAATATGGATTTTACATTGAAAAAAACAACACAGTTCACAATTTACATTAAAGTCAAATTTAGTTTTTGAAAAACATTGTGAAAGTTAATAAGGAACAATTAATATAATAAATAATAGAATTCAATTTTAATAATCTAAATCTGATATGAAAAATTTAAATGTTCGATGTTATATAATGACAATTTATATAGGTAACAGTATTTGGAAGAAATTTTTACAATAAATTAAAAAGTTTGTTTATATTGGCATGGACAATTGTGATACTTTATTAAAATATTTACATATCATCTAAAAAGTTTGAAACCTGTTAAAAATGAAACTTTTGAGTCATATTACATTAAAGAACAATACTAGAAGACAAAGATGTACATATATAAATAATGTGTCATGCAATTAAACAGTCGCATGTGAAATTTGGAATTAAAGAATAAACAATAATAAAAATAAGTAAAATTTAATTCCTTTTCGTATTTGTGTTAATTCCCTGTTCCTTTGGATTTTGCTCCAATTACTGCAACATTAAATCAGTTACTACTACATGTTTCGACACTCATCGGTGTCATCATCAGGTCTAGAGAAGAAAGAAAAACATACCAATTGAATTATGGCACAAATAACATAATAACGAGAGTTAATGAAATGAAATAGCATATTTACCAGATTATAAATTGTGTGGTTGAGTTCCAAGATGTTAAAGGAAAGAAACTTAGTTGAAATATATACCTAGAATGGGAATGGTAATGCTTTTTTATTACTATGGGATGGGGAGGTAGATAGATAAATTTTTGATTAATTTTGTTAAATTTTGTGAAAGGAATGGTAAACGAGAATGACAACAAAGGAAATGAATAAGAATGCTAATCTTCACGACACTGACCTGAACAGGTCATTTACTACTATGGAAGGATGTGCGGGAGTATACAGTATTCGGTTTTATTTCGATATGCTGGGGAAGTTTCCTGAAGGTGTTGATAAGTATCTGATTTTCGAAATTTGTTTGTTCGTTTAATACTTTTTTGTTATTTAGTAGGGCAGTTTGAATAAATATATTTTCAGCTGTATTCATAGCTGTGCCTTTTGAGGTGCTATAAATCAGTTTCATACAATCTTTCATAAGTGTCAGTAAGATCCAGCCTTCTCAAAACAAATGAATTCCATTGCTATTACAGCCACAACAGTTATTAGAGAACTTTTTTGTGTTTACTTTTGAAGCATCTTAGCTGCATCTTTATGAGATATGTCTCGATGTGGGTATTTTTACTGTAAGGAAGGTGGTGCTTTAAGTAATCATCATCATCTTCATCACCACCATCATCATCATGGATTGTTGTGAGCGTCTTTGTTCAAATTCTAAGGTCAAGTTATTTATCTTCATTGTGTTAGTATTAATCGGGCTGCAGATTTTCTGTATATACTTTATACTGAATATAGAACAAACCTGATAGTTTGAACCCATTTTATCGAGAATTAAACCTCACATATTCAAGTAATTATGATAGTTTCTTTGAATGTAGATTACAGAGCAGCAGTTGATGGAGGTGTTTGGCCGCTACGGGCCTCTAGCCAGTATCAAGATAATGTGGCCCCGCTCAGATGAGGAGAAAGCTCGCGGCAGGAACTGTGGCTTTGTGGCCTTCATGAATAGGAAAGATGGAGAAAGAGCCCTTAAGTTCCTTAATGGTGAGTTTTTAGTGAGGTAATAATGGGAAGATTAAAAAATATGTTTGACTTAGTGTCTCATTGTCATAACTGGCGTGTCTCCATTCCTAGTCATTATCATCATCAACAACTTTCCAGCCGGTGGTCAGGTCAGTTTAGTAAAATGAATTCATCTTCCTTTGTCCTTCCACCCTTCTTCCTCCTTTATTTACCTTATCTCTTCTTCTTTCACTCACACATTTGCTGTTATCTGCTCCTCCCATCTCTTTGGTCCCCCTTGCATTATTGTTGTCAGTCATTCTCATAGAGATTCTTCCCTTTCCATCCTCATTACCTGTCCATACCATCTCAGTCTTACTTCCTCTACTATCTTATCTACTCCCTGTATCCCCACTCACCCAGATAACTTCATTCCTGATCTTGTTTCTCCTTGTGATAACCAACATGCTTCTCACAAACTTCATTCCCATGGTCTCTACTTCCCTAGTCTTTCTTACATTCATGTCCATGTTTCTGCTGCGTATGTGACAATGGGTACGAAGTACACCCAATATAGTTATGAGAAGAAAATAGAGGATTAGCTCTTAAAATTTAATTCAACCTGAATTTTCTTTTTGTAATAAGGATCTTATAATTACAAATTTTGTCTTAAAATACTGACAATATTAAAAGATGTTAAATGCTTCACTATTTTTTTTAAAATTTCAATGTCGTTCTTGTTACTAAACAAGTTTGACAAGCCCTAGTTAAAGAACTGTATTGGCCCTGAATATAGTAGAGCCTCACACATAATATGACCCTAATATTTTGAAGGTATTCTACATGAAAAATAAAATATCTCATTTTTCCACTGACGAATATTGACCTACCAAATTACCATTACGGTTTGCTACAAAATAGATCTCTGTATAAATCTGACAATTTTTTGAGTGAAAAATGTTAGACCATATATATGAGATGAGTACAGTTTTTGGAAGGACATTTTTAGGAGAAAAACATAGCACTATATTCTGGCCAATAAAGTATATATTAATTTGTAAGTTGTAACATATTAATACAAATTTATAGTAAATTTCACCAGTAAAGTGTAAGTCTATTTCCTTAAAAATAGTTAAATTGTTATTTTATAACAAATAAAGGCATTAACTCTGTAAAATAAATTACAACCACCATCACCCCTCTTTCTAAACTAAATGGGTTATTGTTGTGTTCAGGAAAGGATGTGATGGCGTACGAGATGAAACTCGGCTGGGGGAAAGCTGTACCGATTCCTCCCCACCCTATCTATGTACCCCCCGCCATGCTGGAGCTTACCATGCCACCTCCTCCTTCCGGACTGCCTTTTAATGCTCAGCCTAACAAGAAGGACCGACACAAGGTAAACACTGAGAATGTGCTTATTCCACAACACGAGACTCATCAGCCAGGAGTTAAATTATACTTTAAGGTGGTAGGATCCAAAATAAATATTACAAAGCCATTTCTTGAATTTAATTTAACTTTTTATTATTTAGCCGCTGGGCCACCTCATTATTTAACAAAACCATTTATCAAAGGATGGTCAGTAGTCATCTGGGAAGCAGGTTTTTTGAGTTTGAATCGAACCTTGGATTGAAGTAAATATTATTCGCAAATTTCTGATACTTATTGGATTGAATCATATCCTAGCTAAATATGCCAAAATTATTATGCTGAATAAAAATATTTACACATTATACAAAAATTTAGATTAGTTTTGCGCCCTATTCCTATGTTATCATGTAGCCTATAAATGTAAGTTCTTCAATATGTTCACACAACAAAAGTTAACCTTGTCAAAGTTATCAGTTTCTGTGATAGTAAACTATTTAAATCTAATATATTTTCAGTCCTCATAGTTGACACATTTGTTGCTAAGAATCATCCAAGGGTGCGATTATAGGCTGTACAAAGGTTTTATAAAGACTGTTTTTGAGGGGGGAGTGTGGCCCATTTTCTGGTCAGTATGCTAATAATTAATATACATTTATTTTACCTTACAAGAATTGTTATTTAAATATATCAACATATTTTAGGCACATTGTGGGATTTGCAATGACCTTAAATCTTATTGATTTTTTTCCTAGTTTTTTTATTTATTTGAGTTATTGAATTGAATAAGTTAAAATTCAAATCAATATCATCAAAGCTTTGCAGGCCCTTAATAGTAAGGTTAGACCTATATATAAACTAACACACCTCTCTCTTAATATCTTAAGCTTTTCACACTTTCAACTAATTACTTGCTTACTAATAAATGAAAAGAGAAGTGTGGTTATCCCTATCTAGGTCTAACCTAACTATCCCTTTAGATTGGCTCCATTCACTATCACTTACTTTACATTAATGTACAGTGTTTCTACACTGTCCTAAATATTTCCAAGCCATTAGGCAATAGTTCATTATTAAAACCATTTCTTAAACACAAACGGATATAAAAGCTGTGGCACCTTTAATACTTAATTAAGGACTTTTAAATTAAATTTGGTTGTTACTTTTATAAATAAATTATATTTTCTTTCGAATCTCACATTTTGAATCATATCTTCAAAAGTACATTTTTAGTTTGTCAAAAAATTGGAAAGTATATTTAAAAATAGCAAACAAATTTAAATAAATAAAATAATAACCTGTTAACAAAATGTAAATGTATTACATTTGATTACCAGAACTAATGCCAACTATAAAGGGAACTTCATATTAACAATGTAAAATTAATTAAAACCTTTATTACAAGTGAAATTAATATGTCCTACAATGACACAAAAGTTATACATCCAGAATAGATATATATTTATTATTTAGCTATTTACTTATTTTAATTTTGGGGTCAGTCAAGGTTCATCTAAAGTTAAATAACGGACCTGTTAATTGTGTTTGAGTAGCCTAGTGGCAGGTTTATATACTAATATTGTAGAAATTGAAAATATTTTGTATAGAACATTAGCATAGAAAATAAAACTTTTTTTGGGAGGCTTTTGTTATTTTATTTTTTATCTAAATAAAGCTAATTTTATTTTTTTATTTATTTTTTCTAACTTCACCAATCTATGTAATTCCTGAAAAATTACATTTTGAGTTCAATCTAAGGCCTTTATATTTGAAGTCAAAAATTATTTTTTTTGTGGGAGACTCAAATACCATAGGATTCGAGTGTCCCATCACTACTTAAAATATATTTTTAGAATTCATTCATATATGTATATATATATCTAAAATGAGTGATTAAAATACACAATTATGATAGTTGCACTAGAACTTGCTTTTTATTTATATTATTTAAAAAATTTCATTCAACACTTGTTAGACAAAATAAATTTAAGTTTTGATTTGGAAAAATTACAATTAAAAAAATAAATGAATATACAAATATTGAGGGTGTATGATTTTTTTGACAAGATTACAGAAGCCAAATTTATTGTTCATACCCATTACTGCAGCTAAATCAGAGTTTTTGTCCCTTTTTCTGACTATTCAAACTATTTTCGACATCTACCACAACATTTAACCCAATTGAAATTATCTTTTTTTTTATTGGAATGATTAGTAAAGCTAATTTCAGACTAAAATTTCAAATTAGAAAAATATATAAAATTCTAAAGTGTAAAATTATTTATACATTTCTTCTTTCCCCCGCATTCCCTGAAAGTTCTTCAAGGTCAAAATGTCATTGCCGCACAGGACTAAAAATAATGGTTTCAAACAATCTCTTCTTATTTAATACTATAATGAAATTAATCACCCACTTCAATGGCCGAAAGGTTTAAGGTATCACTCTCCTGTTAGACTGGCCTGCTGATTACTGGGAGGTGGCGTTCAAATCCAGATTGGGTTTACTGAGGGTGGTTTTCCTTAAATTATTTCCCACTCTTTTTCCAGTCAAATGCTGCTAGATTACCTCTAAAATGCTTCCTTCCTCATCCCTACCACATTAGAGTAATGATATATGTGTATAGCCTGAACAAGTAGTAAGACTTGTGGTAAAGAGAATATTCAAAAATCCATTAAAGTATAAAAATAGCTTCACAATTTGCAATTGTTTGAATATCTTCTATTTTTTTTAGGCACATAAAATCTTCACCTTCTATTTGAAAAATGAACATTTCAGTTTAGTAAACACATTGAATGGACAAACAAAATTGTTGGGATAATCAAATCTCACAGGTTATGGTGGGCAAGACCTCCAGTGCAAATGGTAGAATCTATAACTGTGTTAATGGTATGTCTGGTAAACCCTATAGGAAGAGATCTTTGTGAAAACCTAAACACACATGGAAGGATAACATAATAGACCTGAAAGATTGAGGGTGTAACGAGGTTGACTGGATAGAACTAGCTCAAGATAGGGATAGGATATAATGAGTTGTTCTGGATAGAACTAGCTTAAGATAGGGGTCATACTTTTGTAAGTGTGGCAATTAACTTTCAAGTTCTTGATGCCATAGATTAAGTAAGTGAGTGGACATAAGAGGGGGAAGTATTTACTTTTGTGTTTTTTGTTTGTAGGTACCGCTGCTGAGAGGTGGTGATATGTATTCTATCGATGACCATGAGAGGCGGGAGATAGACAAGGTAACCAACTTCAATATAAAAAAATTGCCACAGCTTGTATTGTAGATTTTTTTAAACAATATACCTCCCCTAGGAAAACCTTTTTCACTTCCTGAGTATTTTGTTTTATGTATTTGTAAGAAAGTACTGGAAAGGGGATATAAAAAATAAAAGGGAACAAAATGAGAAGACAGTTCACACTTTACATTGCTACCTCTGGACAAAGAGGTAGTGGCTGTCTCTTTAAGAAAATCAATCTCTACTGCCCAATCCCCCGACATAGGTTTCTTTCTATTGTAGCTCACCAGGAGGGAGTTTGAAATGTGTAACACAATTTCGTAAGAGAGGAAATAAAAAAACTCAAAAGGAACAAAAATGGAATTGGTAAAGATTGATAGGACACTTAGACACTGTAAAGGTAATAATGTTTGTCCTCTTTTATGTTTTCTATACACCTTTCTTGTACTTTCTTACAATTATATATGGAAAAATTAGTTTTAAAAGTCGTTACATGGTCATACACACTTTAAAAATTAACTGATACATCATAGTATGAGGAAAATTATTATTTATATTAAGAAAACATGTTTATAATTTATAATGGGCTTCTGCTCCCTTTGAAAATTCAAGTTGGTTCATTTATAGTCAAGCCGAGCTTGGATTTGTTCACTTTTAGTGTGATGCCCTCAATTTTGAAATTCACAAATTGTATGCATGTAAAGCATAAGTTTTATTTTTCTACTCCAGCTCAAAACTTAATAGTATTGTAATTATTGTTATTGCTCTGCTGTAAAAACAATATATTAATTTATTATCACCTTATATTACTTTGTAAATTAGAACAATGTACAGGAAAGGTGCATGGAAAACATATAAAAGGAAACAAACATAATATGGCTCTGTTATAGCTAAAACCATACTAACATAATATGGTTCTGTTATAGCTAAAACCATACTAACATAATATGGCTCTGTTATAGCTAAAACCATACTAACATATAAAAGGGAACAAACATAATATGATTTGTTATAGCTAAAAACCATACTAAAATATTAGTTTTTGTATAAAATGATAAAACTATGCAGTCCATTTCAAGTTAATGATTCTCAGATCTTCACCGTTATTCTTAGAATGGGTGTTTGTTTTACATTTATTATTGTTTCCAGCTTTTGGCCTGGGTCACTTTTTTATTCAAGCCATATATTTTCCATTACTGGCTTGCTATGCCTGTCGTAGCTTCATATATCTTATAATCTATCTTATGACTAGGACAGGTACAACATCCAGTCCCTGGCCATTAATTTATCAATGTGAAAGGGTAAGCCCATATTTTCATCAATGATGCATTTTTTTGCTCTGCCAGGAATATAACCTGTGACTCCTATCTCAGTAGATATATGCGCTACCGACTGATTTAAGGTGTTGGACTTATAACGACACATATTATATAAATCAAGGTTGACATTCAAAAAGGTGAAATTTACTTATGATTTCATAAAAGACCAGGTAAAACATTGGTGATTGAATGATCTAAGGACTCTTTCTCTCAATAGACTAGACTGCCGATGACAGGAATATTACGGTTCAAATCCTGGTTGGGTGTTGTTCAAAGGGTGTTTTTTTCATCAATTGTTTTCCACGCTCCCTCAACACAAATGATATACTTCCTTTAAATTCAACCTACCACATTAGCCTAATTAGTTCGCATTTGTGTAACCCAAACAGAAAATGAGACACAATGACAAAAAAAAAAAAAAATCACACCATAAAATATTAAATAGGGGTATATGAAGCTTCAAAATCTGGACTTTCTGTCGAAACTTCGATTTTGCAACTTTTCTTTGAAAAAAATTCAGGCTTGAACAATTATGAAGCTTCTCTGATAAAAAATATTGGCTGTTAAAATACTCAATTTATGCTTAGTTTTTATGTAGACTTAATGATACTGTTTTGAACCCCTCTTATTTATTTGAAAAGTCATGGATGAAGTATATTTTTATTTAACAAACTGTATGTAAATTTCCTCATAATACTTCATCCATTAATGACCAGGCAAAATTGAAGCGTAATATTTTAAATACTAAATTCAAGTTATATTCTTATTATTAATATAATTTTGATCAACTATAAATTATTTTTACATATTTCAAACCTCTAAGGGTGTTTTCAAAAAGTAAAAGTTAAAAATTACGATGACCACAATACACACATAGAATATTTCAGTTTCGTTCACTATTTAAAAACCTCGCCAACATGTCCAGGTTCTACTTCCAACAGCACAGAGAGGGGGCAGCCGTATATAAGGGCTGGAAAAGAAACTGCGCAGGGGAAGTTCGCGTCCTTTAGTCACACAAACAAGATCTATGTCCATCTAATGTTCAAGTTAGAATCTTAAGAGTGTGTAATCAGTAGAGCCTGGATTTTTATGTACGGCAAATTAGATTGTTTGGGGCTGTATTTTAATTTTTTATTTTAAATATTTTACCGTACTCTACACATTTTCAAAGTTATTACATAAAATTAATATTTTGTGTGTTTATTTACTGAGCTATTATCTTTATGTATTTCTCGAGAAAAATACTTTAAAATGTTGAGCCACTAATTTTCAGGCAACCTGTACTTTCATAAATACATTTATTTAGTGAAGGGATGGCAGTGAGAAAAGTCCAAGAGAGGATTACAGTTGCTGTAACATAACTTTGTGTTAAACGTTTCTCATGCTGTGAAGGGGAGAGAATTTGGTGTTACTATAAAGTGGTCTCAGCGACACGGTCTCTCACACGGCATGTCAGTTTGTAAACACAATTCTACGAGTTGTAAAAACAGTAGTTTTTGGATCTAATTAGCTCATTTTCTTGTTCATTGGTCGGGAGACGAAACGAATATAGAGCAGCAAGAAAACATAACATCAGATATAAAAAAAAAATTCCCACAATCTCACGTGACAAACATTCATTCACCCACATTTTGCATTCCTTCCGCTATGTCCTTCCCCAACGTTTCTTTTGACCACAACCTCATATTTGTAGTTGGTTCACAAATTATCAGCTAATAGACTACAAGTGACAACCGATAGGTTAAGTGTTTTGGAAGAGTGGCCTTCAGAAACTTTCAGCCATAAAATCAAATTTTGTTGCACTAATGTTATTATGCATTATTAACGTGACCTCCTATGTGGTCTAGTGGTCAGAGCTCATGGCTACAGATCCCGAGGTCCTGGGTTCAATTCCCGGCGCTTCCAAAGTGTCTGTAAAGCAGCAGGTCTAGAACGGCGTCAACTCAAGACTTGGAGGACAAATGTGGAGCTATTTGAATGAAAAAGTAGCAGCTCTGGCTTAGAAAACTGATATTAATGGCGAGATGCTTTATTGTGTTGAGCACATGACACACTCTTATCGGCAGAAGTTTACATTATCTCAGTCAGTATGGTTTTATTGTGGGTTAACACCATTGAGTTTTTTCTATTATTATAAACGCAAGAAAAGAAAGTTTATTCAATATTAAATATTTTCACAATATAACATATTTTACTAAATATTTTAACTGATGTTGTTACATATTTTGTAGGTTAATATTACATAAAAATTTGGGCTCTAGTAATCAGTTTAATAAATAGTATACAAGTATTTAAATCAATTATATTCTGTTTTTTATTAATATGATAAGTGAAACCCTCAAAAAGTGTGTGAATAATTTCAAGTTACCATAATTAAAGTCAGTGCTAGAAATTATGCACCTACAAACCACCGCGCACTTACAAATCATCACAGTGTAGAATGTTAATAACATCATAATTATCACCAACCAATTACAATCATAGATCATAATGCAACAATTGCTGCCCAACCACGGGGCATGCATGGGTCATTATCCTCGTCATAGATCGTAATGTAACAATTTCCATCTTGGGCTGTAATATACATTACAAATCAATATTAACATGAAAAGAATATCAAGTTACCAAATTAGTTGTGATAGTTACTTGATTTATCAAAATAAAATGAAATATTACAAACAACTGTGCAATAAAATATTATCCAAGTAATTTTAGTGTATGAAGTAATATAAATAGCTACAATATAATATTCTTTCAAGCATTAAATAATAATAAAAAAACTCACATTTAATATAATATTCTCAAAGCCGAATCGAAGTTTGATTTTTTTTATCGTTTAATCACTATCTACAGTTGATGATAACTAAACAACCAACAAAAAAATATTTAACATTTGATTCAGCTTCCAGAATGTTATATTTGATGCAAGTTCACTTTGAATTGAAAGAATTAACCGTGTACACCCCTAATGTTGAATTTAACTAAATTATGATTTTTTTTCATTTCAGGTTTTATTGCATGCTATCGTGAAGGTGGTAATTCCAACAGACAGGTAAATTTATAGATTTTGAAAAATAAAAACTTTAATATCCCTTGAGTTTTGTACTCAACTATCCTGGTTTAATTAATATTTTGATTTAATTTTTTTTGTGCTAACTCTAAAAGAGCATTAAGTTGTTTTTAATAAAGGTAGAACTTATTAATTACCAATTTTAAGTTAATTGTTTTTTTTTACAGAGACTGAATAGTGAATACATTAAGAGATGTATAAATATTTTGTATTTAAAACCATCAATGGATATTTATTTATCTTTGGCTTTTAGAACTTAGAGAATTTTGTATAGTTATTTTTATATTCATGTTATTGTGAGATGTAGTTTTAGCTACTACAGTAGTATGTGAGGAGATTAAAATTTTTATATTTTATTGGTTCAGGAACCTGCTGATGCTAATCCATCGCATGATCGAGTTTGTAATTCGAGAAGGCCCCATGTTTGAAGCTATGATAATGAACAGGGAACTCAACAACCCCATGTTTAGGTGAGTTCAGGCTCTGCCCAAATAAAGTCAGGTAATTTCATCTTCAAAGAGTATCGTCCTTGTTATTTATCAAGTCTTTAATACCTCAATGTTAAGAGCCCTCCCTAGCTCACGAATAGCACCTAACCTTAGTAGGCAAAATAGTTTAAACAAGATATTACATCATGGTAGGATTTTCTATAGTCTATATTAATCGAATTAAGAGTTTTTGTATCTGTCTGTCATGAGCTTTGCGCAATATCTCTCACACACAGAGGGCTGAAATTTTAAAAATCAGTAGACTTTGATCACCTCTAACTTGAAATTTTAAAATTTGGATTTGATTTTTATTTCACATTGTTTAAAAACTTAGAAGAAATAAAATGATAATATTTTTTTTATCAGTTCAAAGCAAAAAAAAAGCATTGCCTAGGCTAGCCATGCAATGGATTCCATGGTTACCCTGGGCAGTGATGTGAATTTATGTTAGTCTTCAACAACAACGAAATAGTAAAATAGAAACCAGTGAAAGAGTTATGTCATATTTTTAAAATTTAAAAATAAATTCTTATGATAAAAACTATTGAGTTGTAAAATGAAAAATGCAGAAAATAGCGCTAGATAGTTTTCTGTTTCGAGCTAAATCAGGCCAGGATAGAGGGAAAAATGTGTAGCACAACTTCCTTTTGGGGGGAAGTAAAGCCTTCTGTCACATGTCGATTGGGCCATGTAAAATAACCCTGGAAGGTATGTGTAAATATTTTTCCTGGTAAAATTGAAAGGCCCTTTCACTCTCGCTCATAGAAATTCTTGTGTGCTGAAATAATCACTCATTTCAGAGTGCACATTAAATATCTCAAATAAATAAAATAAAAAAATATCCTAGCTAGGATAAGCCTATATAGTACAATATTTACTAGAATATAGAAATGAGTCTTTTTGCTATGGGCATTTTTGCAATTCAAAGCTAAGTTTTTAGTTCAAGTAAAAAAAGTTTATTTCAATAATATTTTTTTCTTGTAAATATAGGATTAATATAGATTACCTGAATCAGTGGTTGCATGGTCTTATAGTGTCACTATAGCGTTGCATTGGCTTCCAGTGATGGATAGATAAGGGTTTGAATCTTAGCTAGGAGTACTGAGGAACCTTTTTTCTAAATAGTTTCCCACTCTTCCTCTATGCAAATGGAGTATATTTCCTCTAAAATTATACCTTCCTTTTTACTTCATTAGTGTAATTAATTTACACATGTAACTCATACAGATACTTAGACGCGGGGAAAATGATGGAACAAAATTAGGAACTATAGGAATGTAAAGAATGCAACCTGCAATGCATTTCTTTTATTTTAATCTAAATAAAATTAATTTTTGATAGAAATTAGACATTATTCTCTCTGTATTGAAAAATAGGTATTTAACAAAAGATTTATTTAGATAAAAAAAGAGTTTTACTTTACCAAATTGAGTAAAATAGCTAAGCGAACACTACAAAATTTGATTAAAAATTCTTGCTAAATATCTGTCATAACATTCATGAATATGGTTGAAGGTTCTTGTTTGACAACCAGAGTCCAGCACATGTGTATTATCGTTGGAAGCTTTTCTCTCTCCTTCAAGGGGATATGCAGCTGCGATGGAGAACAGATGAGTTTAGGATGTTTAAAGGTGAGATAAATAAGACACACTGAAATATCTTGAAATTCTACTTACCACGTTAAAATTAGTAACAAAATCATTTTAAAGTTTATTGTAGTATTTTTGTATTTGTTATACTTTTCTAAATAAAATAAAATAGAATCTTTTCACAAAATTGATAACCCGAACTTTTATTAGCAAACATTGTTTGAAAATGAGGTGGCTCAATGGCTAAATAATTTTATAGTAATGAAAATAGATAAAAAGAAAAAGGAAAAATAAACTAATAAAGATTAAATTTAATGAAGAAAGCCCACCCGTGGAAAGAGAAAAAGTGGGATAAATCCAATGCACAGAGGTGACATCATCTTCCTTTTTTCTGTCTTCTATAGTAGAACTAGTCAGAAGAATAGACAAAAGAAAGACAGCAAACATTAGCAAACAATGGTCTCTTATGTTGATTTCAATTAATTAACGATACCCAAACTAGTTACATATTTACTTAGTAACAGGCAACATTATTATTTGCTTGAAATCGCCTTAAAAAATAGTACTAAATAGATTATTATAATTTGATTCATTATACTCCTATGACATATCAAAGTTTTACAATCCAGAAAAAAAATTACCCTCCACCATTGGTAAAGATGTATGTTTGGTCTGGATATTATGGGAGTCAAATTATGTCCAAAGGTAAATTTAATAATTTAGAATCTAGCCACCATTTTTCTATATACTATATCACTTAAGTTTGAGTACATTTTTTAACCATTTTTAGCCGAAAACGCCTTTTATTTGCCGTTTTTTAATACTCAAATCCAACTTTTTAATTAACTGAATCCAATAACTCAATTTACCACAAATCAGGGTCTCCAGAGGTGAAACTATTATTATAACCATCACTCTCAATTACATTTTACACCTAAATTAAATTTGTAAAGTACACTTTTTGACTTGATGAAAAGCCGATTTAAAGTTTATTTTCATATTGTTTTCTGTTGAAATAAAAATATGTTCTGCTTATTGCTTTCATTCTAATCTGATAAATCAGCTTATTATCTTAACATGTAATTCAATTACTTTAGGGGTGACCTGGTGGTCTAGGGGTAAGGTGTCAGACTTCTATGCTGGCGGCCGGGGTTCAATCCTCGGTCCCGGCACAGATTTATCTGTTTACCAAACCCTTCCTTCACCTCTGACAAGATATCTTGTGAATGTGAGGAATGCCAGGTCTCCACCGTGGTTCGGATTCCACGTTAAACTGTAGGTCCTTCATTTCATCTCACAATCAACCTAACATTACACATTAGCGTAAGTGCGTATAACCCGAACAGGTAGTAAGACGCAGTGCTAATAATAATAATAATAATAATTACTTTAGATTTCTTCAAATTAATATTAATTTGTAATGACCTGCTACAATGATCGCAAGGTTTAAGACATAGGTATACAACCAAGGGTACATGAAGATATCCTAAGAGGTATGTAAAATTATATATATTATTTTATAAATAAACAGGGGCAAATTTAGGGAAGAGCCATTTTTTCTCCCTCTCTCCCTTAGATATAGATTATGTAAACTTTCACTACTCACCAACAGCTTTGGGGGTACAAAGTTGATGAGAAATTATATCTTGCGTCGTATGCGGACAAAAAAAAAAGAAGTTGAATACCACTAGACTAAGGCATCACTCTTGCAATAGACTGGGCTGTTATTGACTGGAAGATCAAGGTTTGAATCTCAGCCAGGTGTACTGAGTGGTTTTTCCTAAATAGTTTTACACTCTCCTCTTACATAAATGTGGATATTTCCTCTAAATTAAACCCTCCTCATCACTAACACATTAGCATAATTAGTATATAAGTGTGTAACCCAAAGGGCAGTGAGACTTGGTGCTTAAATATAATGTAATGCCGAAACTGGTATCTTTTTTCAAAGATTCACACAACCCTGCTTTAAATTCTTGTGTTCTGACAAGTGTTGTTGTTAATTGTGTACAGGAGGCTCCATCTGGAAGCCACCCCCTGTGAACCCTTACACCCAGGGAATGCCGGACGAGTTGGTGGAAATAGAAGAGAAGGAGCCCAGGAAGGGCAGTCTGTCCAACACGTGTGTATCTTGTAACTTGATATTCTGTTATTTGGTAATGCTGACCTCCGATGCCTTTCATAATAATAATATAAATAATACAGCTTTACCTGATTCACTGGTCTCATGGTCTAAGGTGTCATTCTCACAATAGGTTGGGCTGCTGATGACGGGGAGATGGATTCTAATCCCCGTTAGGTGTACTGACTGGTTTTTACTAAACGGTTTTTCATTCTCCATGCAAATGTGGGCACGCTTCCTCCAAGCCTCCCTCACAAGTGTATACCCAAACAAGAAGTAGCACGCGATGCTTAAAAAAATTTCCTCATCTCTAGTTCATATGTGTATAGCACAACCGGGTGGTAAAAAAAATACAGCTCTAAAAGTGAAGCTAAAGGTTTTCACATTCTCTTAATTTTAACAAAATAAATTGACAATTTAATGAGTTAAGAATGAATTCACCAAACAAATGATAAAAAAAAGTATGACAAAACATAGAAATACAGTAAAAATATTTTTAAAACATGTGGAATATTTTTTAGGGTTCTTTGAGTAAAATCTTAAATCAAGTAAGCACACATACATACATTATAGAGAGGGAATAAAGAAATATGTTATTGGTCATTAATCAGAACTCTTCATATGGGAGTAACAAATGTACTTCGCAAATTTTCAAATGAAAACTTAAGTCAACTGATTTTATCTAAGAGTTGATCATATTCTCTTTGTCTAGTGGCATTAGTGTTCATCTTTTCACTTACAAAACATAATTGTGTTTACTTTTACTGTTTGTTCCATAATGTGTATGTATAATATCGTTTATAAGTGCAACAACCTATAATATTGTGTTTTTTTAAATTATATTATTTTAGTCAGAGGGATCGGCTAGAAGACTTATTGCGCAACATGACACCCCAGAGGCTTAAGGTTGCAGAGGCCATGGTATTCTGTATCGAGCACAGCGAGGCTGCAGAAGAGATCTGTGACTGTATAGCCGAGTCACTCTCCATCCTCCAGACACCCATACCCAAAAAAGTATGTCAATACTTTCCACTATCTTTCTCTCCTTTTTCCTTCTTGTTCTTCCCCTTATCCTCTTTACACTCTTTGTCCTTCCCTTACTCTGTTTTCCACACTCCCTTCTCATTCTTCCTTCTTTATACAATCTCCCACTCTCCCCATTATTCCTCTTTACACTTTCCCACTCTTGGTTCTCATTCCTTCTCCTGTCCTCTTTATTGTTTCCCTCATTCACCCTTTCTCTCCTCTTTACAATCCTCTCTCCTCTTTACACTCTCTTCACATTCCTCTCTCCTCTTTATACTTTCCTCTCCCTTTCATTTTCCAGCTCATTTATCTCCCCCTTTCTAACTATTTAGCTCCATCTTCTCTTCCCATTGTCCTCCATCTTTTCCATCATATTTGGTTCGCCCTTAACCACTCATCCTCTTAAGCCCTCTTTCTATCTCTCTCTTTTTCTTCATCCTTCTTTTTTATCTCTTCTATATCTTTATATGTAACTCCCTAGAGTCTCTTGGCCATAACGATTATGACATTGCTATAGCGCTAATTTTCAATCTCACTAATAAACTAGCACCAGTACCTGACTTTACCTGGGGTAACACACAATGGCTTGATTGGCTACCCCAGGCAACATTTTCCCTTGCTTCAAACAGACAGAAAAAAAATCTCTTCATTTTATTCGTTCCTACCCAGTTTTTAATCAATTTTTAAACAAAATCCAAATTTTAAAATTCCAGCTTTGAGGTGCACATGTTCATGCACAGGAGCTACTAATTTCAAATTTCAGACCTCTGCGTGCGGTAGATATCGCGCAATGCTCATGAAAACTCTTCATTTTATTAATATATAGTGAATAAAATAAGCTGCATTTTATTCATTTTCAAAGTAATTGTATTTTTTAGTTGCAATCTATGTTCAGGGGTTACTTGTTTTAGGGACAATGCAGGTATGCATTATATTTTTCACTTGTGTTGCGGTGTTATATGTGAGTATGAACTTAAATGCTCAAGAAGCCCATAGTACATGCTGTATTGTTTGTGTTATAGATTGCTAGACTACATCTCATCTCAGACATCCTTCACAACTGTGGGGTTAAGATTACCAACGCCTCCTACTATAGGAAAGGGTGAGACTATATTGGTTTTTTCACTCTCATAAGCTTAATACAAGTTTTATTAAAAAACTTTATACATGGAAGCAGGGATATGAAAATACATTGATGCTAAAGGGATGTGCTAAACCCACTTTTTCAATTTGAAGCAAAGCCAAATCTATAGTAGGAAATATTTCGAAGAATAAAAAAAACTTAATGCTGCCATGTTTGATTTATGCAAAATCACTAGAACACAAAAGGTCTTGTTGAGAACATTTACAATTTGCCTGTGAAACAGGCAAGGGAGGGGAGGGGTGTTTAATTTTAGGCACTATAAAAAATATCACGATTTTTAATAATGTCAATTTGTTTTATTACCAGATCATAGTTTCCTAGGATTGGAGAACAAAGACTAAGGATATTGATTTTAAGATCAATACTCGACTTGATTCTTTTTATACTAGCAAGTATTGAAGAATCTAATTAGACATAACCATTATAATCATAATAATCAGTTTCCAGCGTCTAGCTATGTCTGTTTGGATTATAGCCTTTCCAACATCTCCTTTCTCCCCACCACATCCCAGTCCTCTCCTCTCTCTCTTCACCACACTCCTCTGCACTCCCTTCTGCCACCTGCCCCTTATTATTATTCTTGGCCTCCACGCGCTCCCTCTTCTCTACCACTTCCATATTCAATATCTTTGGTATCTTCTAGATTTTCCTCGTGACCTCTCTCCTGTCCTGTACTCGCTCCTCCTTAATTACCCTTCACTCTCTCTTATTTCTCATCTTATCCATTCTTGTCACTCCTATAGTACTTCTCAAAAATTTCCTTCCGCAGGCTTGAGTTCTGCTTCTATCTTACTCCTTTATTACCCACGTTTCCATTGTTTATGTCAATATTGGTACATAATATGTTCCGTAGATCACTCCTTTACACTTCCTCAACACATCCCTGCCATTTTGGCATCTTTACCTAAAATATAATTAAAATTAGGGTACTGCAAGTACTCGGATTTCAACTTTGAGCCAAGCTTGTACTTTAAGCTCGAGATCGAGTTTGAAAGTTTTGTAAGCTTGTCATTTTCGAGTTTTCATTTGATGTACTTAATAATCCATTTTTAAATCACAATAGTAGCATAGGCTATTTAATTGAGATAATATTGGCATTTCCACTTATAAATCATTCGATTGCTTGACAAATTTTCACATTAATAACGTAATAGAGCTTTAAAACCACTTTCAACCGGCAAAGTTATCTAATATTGTCGTCCATTTTAAATTATACTTGATTGAAGTTGTTTACTTGTATTGCCAAGACAATGCAATGAAAATCAAAATAGCTAAGAAGATTAGTATATAAGTGAATGATTCTTTTTACTATTTTTATCTGGTCCCTTTCTAAAATAATAATTTATGTTAAATTAAAAATGTAATGTAGGTTAGGCCTAGATATAAACAAATCCACTTCTCTCTCTCGTCTTACACTTTTACATGTCCCACTTTTTCAAACGTCCACATTTGCACATTGTTTTGAATTCTTGTATATATTTATTATTCATATGAAGATACATTAATGAAAAAGTAATATTTCTCAAAATTCAAAACACTGTGCTACTGTGAAAGTTTTGAGAAGAAGGTGTAAGTGTAAAAGTGTTTAAAGAAATAAAGAGAGGAGTGTGTTTTTCTATCTGCGCCTAACCTATCATTTAAGATTGATTTTCCTTCACCATCACTTACCTTACATTATGTGCAGTGTTTCTACACTATATTATTGTATATTTCCATGCCATCATGCAATTATTCATTTTATTACTTTTTTTATAATTATTAGTGTAATTTTAATTCCCTTAAAGACATGAGTGTTGAAACCATTCTAATTATTTTTTCTGTTAGGCCCTTCTTTTTTTTAGTGTTATTTTTTAAAATTAGATTCTTTAAGTATTATTTCTAATTTAAAAACCTATATTTCCATTTATTAACTTTTTTTCTAAAAGTATTTAGATTTATTAAAATGAGTGTCATCCATATTTTAATTATGTGTGTTTTATTATATTTTTTAAATCTGAAATTTTAAAGGTATGTTAGCTATTTACATTTAAAATAAACAAATATATACTTTTAACATTTTAAAATTATGAATATATTTGAACTCGAGAGCTTTTAGAAACATTCGACTCGAATGAAAAAAAACCAAGCTCGCAGACCCCTAATTAAAACACATGCCATTATTTGTGATTTAGAAATCAATTCAAAATGTGTTTGTTATTAGGTTTGAATCAAGACTGCAAGTAATTTTCCAAGACATTCACGCTGTATACATGAGTCTGGAGAGTCGACTCAAGGCTGAAGGTTTCAAGATGAGAGTCATGAAGATGTTTCATGCCTGGGAGGAATGGGCAGTTTACTCCAAGGACTTCCTCATCAAACTACAGAACACCTTTCTAGGCATCACTACACCTGTAAGCACTGCCTTCACAAATATGGAAGAGAGCTGGGCACTATAGTAAATATAGGGATTTGCAACAAAGCAACAAATCTGATTCAAACTAGAAACGAGTTGAATCCAAATCCTTAAAAATATACAATTTAAATTAAAGTTAAAATAATTAAAATAAAATTTAAAAAGGCTTGTTTAAGGCTTGATGCCACTGACAAATGATAATTTATTTGTCATGTTTATTATGTCATAAAAAACAAAGTGAACAACTTTTTAGGAAATTAACTATCTCTATAAGGATAACATCTTTTCGCTTTATGAGATAATTGTATTACTTTAGGAAGAAGGTGTAGGAAAGATGGATAGAAACAAAAGGAATTAACACAATATGGCTGACAATGAAAAGAACACAGTTCACACTTTACATTGCTGCCACTGGACAAGATGTAATGGCTGCCTCTTGAAACTTGATTACTTCCCAATCCCGCAACTTAGGTTTTGTTCTATCAGAATTCATCAGGAGGCATTGTGAAGCACACACCACAACTTCCTAAAATAGAAAACCAAAAAATACAAAAAGGAGAAAAAGTAAAATGGTAAAGAATGATAAGAGACATAGATAGAAACATGTAAAGCCACGTACAGACGGGTGTAACATGTAATGTAATTGATGATGTAATGTAACACTATTTGTTTGTTAGGATGCATGAGAGAGTAATGTAATACCTGCACTGAATTTCATTCTGATCCGTTGGTTTTTGGAGCGAACACAAAGGCGCTCACAATGTACGTTTAGACATGATTTGTGGTGAATGTGCGAATGGCGGTCTCTTTACTTATTTAATTTGCTTACATAGACTGACTTCTTAAAGATACGAATATGTGGAGTGAAGAGAAATCTCTATAATTGATTGAGATATACAAAAGTAAAGAGCATAGATAAAGTAGAATTAAAGAGACTTTGTGTAACCCGAAACACCCAAATTAGTACCAAAAACATTTGACAGCTGGTAGAAATTGGTACTTGGAGATTGTTGCAAAGGGATGTGAAAATATAATAGGTTTGCTAGTGTCATATCGAAGAGGAAAGGAAAAGATAAAAAAGAGTGAGCATACTGTAAAAGGTATTTAAATCTGAAATTAATTTATAATCCTGTCTCTTTTCATACACTTGTGTTTTCCCCCCAATGCCGACATCCATTATTAGATACATAGCAATAAAACCAGCACCGGTAACTAGAACCCATCTGTTGGACATATTCGCGGCGACTGATTGATCAGACGACTCGCGGTGGGCTCGTGTGACATCCAAAGCATTTGCATTATATTAAACTGGAGTTTACATTACACATTAATGTATGTACGCGGCTTTAAAGGAACGGACAACATATAGGAATTAATTACTATACTAATACAGCTTTGTCTTTATTTTTTGTGATTTAGTTAGTTTTCCAACTATGCAAGGCTTGTGTAATTCCTTTTATCTATGGCTTACAATTATTATACTAGACTTTGTAGAAGGTACAAAAAATATGAATAGATCAGATAAAAGGTACAATACAATATGGCTTTCACAATGAAAAGAACACAGTTCACACTTTACATTGTTGCTATTACATTCTTCCAAGTATAATACATTCACCTCATAAATTGAAAAGATTTTTTTTTTAATCTCGAAGATTTTAGTGTCCCATTTCTAATATAAACCTGAACTTTTACTTAATTCTGTGGACTCCATATTCTAAAATATGTTTGTGTTCAGAAACATGCACTTCATTCTCGTTTCTTATGGAATTTCTTTAACAAAAACCTCTTTTGTCTTTTTGAGGTATTTTGCTATATTTGGAAAACGGGAAACCAAAAAAAGGTTTTATATGTCCCTACCTTTATCCTTTTTTTCCCCTTTTGGGTTTGTTGATTTCTTCTTTCAGGTAGTTGTATCGTGTGTTTCACAATCCCTCCTGATGAATTCCGATAAAATTAAACCTAGTTCGGGGGATTAGTTGGTAACAATCGGTTTTCATAGAGAGGCAGCCATTACATCTTTGTCAAGGGACAGCAACTTAAAGTGTAAACTGTGTTCTGCTTTTCATTATAAAAGCCATAATGTTTTTGTTCCTTTTTTTGTGTTTTATGTGTAGAAAAACGAACCAGATTAAGAATGATAGGACATATAAATAAGAGCTTATAAAAGGAAAGAATAACCTGGATTACAAAGTCAGTAAAATAACATTGGATGTGATTATAAGTAGAAGGCGGCAATGTAAAGCGTGAGCTGTGTTCCTCTTATTTGTTCCTATCCTTCCAAATAAAATATACTTGATAATAAAATCTTTAAGAATGGGCGATCTTGAAAATAAGTTTGAATTGAAATTTAGTAGCTGCTTGAACTAGACTTAAAGATTTTTACAAAACTCAAAAAGTACGAGTTCTTTGATTTTTCTATGTTTTCACAAAAATTCCTAGTTTAATTGATCTTATTTAATTTTAAGATATTATTTCATAGCAAGTAGTGTTTCTCAATATTTTCTTTTGTTTAGTTAAAAACAAATTGTACGATTAAGTTAAGTAAATTTAAAATACTATTCAACAGCTTATCTCAGTCGGTAGTGTTTTATCTACTGAGCTAAGGATATTATAAGGCATATGAAGCTACAACAGGCCTAGCAAGCTGGTAGTGGAAAATATATGGCTTTAATAAGAAAAACTGACCAAGGCCACTGCTTGTAAGCAATAATGGATGTAAAAACATTTAAAAATACTAATTTGTGTTAATATAACTTAAATCAACAAAAAAAAAAAGTTTAAAAACTCTGTGTGTGTCCTTTTGATATATAAAGGGTCTATTACAGAAATTCAACTTGAAATATTTCTAGTAAAAAATTGTTTTTACAATACTCACTCTTGTCTTCATTCAAACTCAACTCAAAGTGAAAAATGCCTACTATCTCACCCCTAAAAATCTTAAATAAATATTATTCCAATCATTTATTTAATAAAGAGAAAATAACGTATTTCACTCTTAACGCTGCTGCCACTGGATAGAGAGGTATTCGCGGCTCTTTACTGTATTTGTGGTTGTGCAGGTGGTGGAGGACCATGAGGAGATAAAGAGGGACCCAGACCTGGATGGAGCTCCTTTGTCTGGCGGGGAACTGGACCTTGAGGACCTAGATGGCGTTCCCTTGGATGGAGCGGCGCTGCTGAAAGGAGCCATGAAACACCGCCCAACCTCTGACTCCACTCCAACCCCTAACATCACTGCAAACATTTCCTCTACCATTCTAGAGGATATAGATGGAGTGCCTTGTAAGTTTTACACTAGCCACTTAATAAATACACCTAGACCCGCTTCAGTTGCATAATGGTCTAAGACTGGACTACCAATGACGGGGATATTGGGTGCTCAAATACTGGTCGGCCTTACTGAGGGCAATTATTCCTAAACGATTTATGTGCAATTGTAGGTGCACTTTCTCTAAATTAAACTTTCCTCCTCCCTAACACATAAGTGCAATTAGTAGGGAGACCGAGATTTTGTGAAACGTGCTTTTACCAATTTTTACACTTATCATTAAAATTTGGGGTCTGCGAGCTTGGGATTTTTCATTCAAGTTGAAATCTAGTCAAGTAGTTCATAAAACTCCTACGTTTGAGTATATTCATAATTTTAAAATTTTAAAAGTACCTATATATTTGTTTAATTTAAAAGTAAAATTGTTGGCTATATTTAAAATGCAAACTCGATTAAAATATAATAGAAAAAAAACACTACAAATTACAAAGAAAGTTGGTAAAATTGACATTCAAAGAGCTAATATTCCTCTAAAATATGTCTCCATAACTTTAATTGCTCTATAATAAAACGTAAGAATTACATTCTGTTAGAAAATTGAAATGTTTAATATCTGATTTATTAGTTCTTAATGTAATAGTCGCAGATGATCACTTCTTCTGTTACGATTCTAGTCCTCTATGCACAGTTGTGCGTGCACCTTATGTGGGCTCTCACTAGAAATTATCTTGCTACAAAATTTATTTAAATTCAATTTTAATGCTTATAAAAGTTGATGTTCACAGTTTAAAATTTAAAATAAGATGTTTAGAATAACATTTATAGTAAACAATATTAAATAGTAAATGCTTTTTTTTTAATTTAAATTTGGTAAGTCTGGTAAAATATTTAATTTAATGTTGATCATGACTGACTATAGGCAGGTCAACCAACATAATTATTTAACTAAGTATCTTAGCCACCCGAATCCAAGACGACCCCCAGTTTTTCAGAGGTTCTAGATAGATTTTTATAAGTGGTATTTATTTTATCATGAATGAAGAAAATAATAATTATGATAGACTTATTTTTTAATGTCAACAAATGGTCTTTTATTTACAAAACAGAACATCTATGCTAACTTAAAATCTAATTAGGGTTGCAGAATTGCTAAGAAATTTATTTTTTGTGTCAAATATTGCTTTTGCATAAGAAGGTTGACTTGAAAAAGTTTCATGAAAACAAGAAGTTAATTTTTATTATGACAAATGATCATCTTATCATAATATAAAGTGGAGAGACATAGGAATAAATCAAAGAACAAATATACAACAAACTGTTGCTTTTATAAAGAAAAGATGAACACCTTTCACTAATTACAAAAAATCTAACTGATAAAAACATCTTCTATGAATTACCGTAAAAGTCAGCCGCTATGACAACAAAGTGTAAAAAATTAGTGATAGTTAAACAAGCATCTTTATTCTTATTTCAAAACCATTGATCTAGGAATATCTAATCAAAGATAATAATTTACTTGATACTGTTAAAAAGTTAGATATTTTGTGGAGTATCACAAATTAAAACTCAAGCTAGGCATTGCTAAAATTGTCTAGTAATAAAGGTAGAAATCGTGATTTTTAATGTTACCCTAAAAAAAGTCTAAATATTCTTGAAAATACTAATATATCCTGTGATCTGTTTTATAATTTTAAAATTCGCAAAAATGATACTATCCTTATAAGGTAACCTTGGTATAAAGCTATCATCACTGTTACCACTTTGAAAATTATATTGAATGATGTGGTATTTGCCAAATCACAAAGAAATAGTGTTTATTTAGAAAAAATCTTAAATGCGGGTTATTCATAGGTAAACAGTAAAATTTGCATACAAATTTGTGTTTCATAAATGCAAATTTTGCATAAGTGAAACAGCCTATACTTATTTACCAGTGCGCTTAAAAGTTAATTTGTCTGTACATCAAAAGGAAACTTATAAAAGACAAACCTACAAAACTTTCGATCTTGATTCTGAGCTTTAATAACATGCTTGGCCCGAAGCTCAAAATCTGAGTACTTGCATAGCCCTCATTATGATGAATATCAAAATATTTTGAAGATTCGTTGTAGCATTTCTAAATGTATTATACACACATCAAATTAAATTAAATGTTATCTTTTTTGCAAAATTGACTACTTGGCCTGTTATGTGAATAATGGTCAATTAAGTCAATTTTGATGAGAATTAACAATATGGGATATATATATATAATTTTTTTTTATGTATGCATTTATTAAATAGCAGCTTAGCAGGTGTAATCAAACCTTGTCCCTTTTCCTTGAAATTACCAGAAAAATATTCTTTCAACTGCACTATTTTAATTATTTTTTTTATTACAATGTATTTTTCTTAATATTCTTATAATCAATCAAAGTTATCATTCTAGAAAATATATTTCTCTTAACCAAAGACCAAAGGTAAAGAATTAAAATCAGTGTTTGATCAGGCCTTTAGTTAAAAAAAAAAATCTTGTCAAAAATGTCGACGAGTTAAAATGGAATTCCCGCACACACCTGGTTATTATCATAACCTACAATTCATTTACATATGATTTTTGTTTATGGCCATTAATTTTTAATATTCATTACTGCACAGATTGACAAAAGTTGAACATAAATGTATATTTTAGAGTGAAATTTGATGTTTTTGAATCTTTGCACACCCCTATTCATGACTAATAACCAAAGTTTAGTGGTATTTAATTCCTATTGTTTGAAGTCTTGTTATTTTCCCATGATAACTTGTGATATTTTTGTTCCCAGTGGGAGAGGACATTGATGGACAGCCCATTGAGGAGGAAGAGGAAGAAGAAGAAGATGTAAAGCCCAAGGTGCAAGCCCTCCCTGCGGGCTTTGTCCCCAGCAAATGGGAGAGTGTGGATCCCACGCAGGCAGAGGCTCAGGCCATGACAACGAGCAAGTGGGACCTGTTGGAGAAGGCAGGAGGTGATGACAGTGTGGACTCGCAGAGTCAGGAGGGAGAGTTCGGACACAGCTACGAGCCCAGGTATTATACTTTATCATATCATTTAGGGAATTATGTTGACAAAACAAAAAATATACAACTACATAATATTTGCAAAGTTGGAGACTTACTTAGACTTGCAGTGTTGCCATATGACTACTTTTCTAATATGCAACTGCCAATTTATTTTTGTTTATCTTTCTTAATATAATATATCATCCTTTACAAATTTATATTTTCTCCCTTTTGTGTTTTTTGGTTTCCTCTTTTAGGAGGTTGTGTTGTGCGTTTCACACTTCTCCCTGATGAGTTTCGATAGAATGAATCCTAGGTTGGAAGATTAGGCACTAACGATTTATTTTCCTTAAGAGGCAACCATTGCCTCTTTGTCCAATAGCAGCAATGTAAAGTGTGAACTGTGTTCTTCTTTTCATTGTAAAAGCCACATTGTGTTCATCCCTTTTATATTTTTCTATCCACCTATCCTATACCTTCTTCTAAATATTTATAACTTAATATTATGAAGGAATATTACAAATTTAAAATCATTTGTAATATGAAAATGATCAGTATATGAAAGGTGTGATGTGTTGGCTTTCTTCTCTCTCACTTAAATTATATCCTATCTAAGTTTCTTATCTTTCTTTAACAATCATTTACAAAGTTGTGTTGCACATTTCACAGTATCTCCTGATTATTTCTGGTAAAATGAAACCTAGTTCAAAGTATTGGGTGGTACAGATAGGTTTTCTTCATTAGACAACCATTACCTCTTTGTCCAGTGGCAGCAATGTAAAGTTTAAACTGTGTTTCTTCTTTCCATTGTAAAAGCCATATTGTGTTTGTTGATTGTTCCCTTTTATGTGTGTATATCGTCGACCTCAGTGGTCTTGGGTCAGAGTACTCACCTCAGGACTTGATGTTCATGGGTTCAAAACCAGCCGGAGTTACCTTGAGCATTAAAAATCTGTAGCATAACTTCCTTTGGTGGGGAAGTAAAACCATTAGTCCTATGTTGATTGTGACATGTAAAAGAATTCTGGAAAATACCTTTCTCGACAAAATTGGTAAGCCCTTTCCTTTTGCTCTCATTCATAGACATTTTTGTATGCTGATATAATAATTTGGTTCAGAAAGTGCACCTATATATATATATATATATCAATCAATCTTTCCTGTACTTTCTTCCATGTATAACAAAATATACCTCAAAGAGCAAAAAGAAGTTTTCCTTAAAGAGTTATTTACATTACAGTGTTTACATACTTTATACTTAAATAGCTACATACTCCATTACAAACTCTTGGCAGATTTACTTCACCTAGTAATTGTTTGCATCCAGAGACGTGACAGAGGAGAGGCGTGCCATGCTACGTGAGATAGAACTGAAGGCGGTCCAGTATCAAGATGAGTTGGAGTCGGGTCAACGAGGCTTGAAAAGTGGTTGGACAGTTCAACAACAGGTGGAACACTATAGACGCAAGCTGCTCCGCAAGGTACATTGAGTTAATACTTTTTTCCCCCTTACTGCCTGTTTGGATTATACACCCACAATTTTTAAAATAGAGTATTTTGCATTATAGTAATTTGTAGCGTTGTCAATAGTAAATTGTTTATTACTTTCAATGGGATAAATTTTAACTACACAGCTAAGCCCAGGGCTGTGCAAGTACATAAAAATTCAAGTTCGAGTATAGTTTTAGTACTAGTTGTTTGAACTCGACTTGAATTTTTTAACAATATTCAAAATTGTTGATACAATTTATTTCAAGATATTATTTCATTAGTTGGTATGGAATCTTCAAACTCTTGAATCCTTAGAGATATTTGATATTTGAAAAAAATAAAATGTTTCTAAATATTTTAATATTTGGAAATATTCCTTTTCATATAAAGAGACACATTTAAAACACACAAAACAATGTGTCTCTTTATATGAAAAGGGAATATTTCTAAAAATTCAAAACCATGTGTAACTGTAACAGCTTGAAGAAGTAGGAAGTGTAAAAGTGTACTTGAAGAAATAAAGAAAGAAATGTGGGTTTTTTCTAACTAGGTCTAACCTAACAATCCTTTCAGGATGACTTCCTTTACTATCACTTGCTTTATATTAATGTTCAGTGTTTCTACACTGTCTAATTATACATTTCCAAGCCATGATGCAATAATTAATTTTATCATTCTTAGTGTATGTTGTATTACTAAGTTACTTTGCACATGTGCTGCATTTTATTATGGTTGCTGCATCTAATATTTTATAATTGTTGTATTTATTGTGTTAATAAGTGCAATATTCTGCTTTGAATCAAACATAGTGGGGATGTGCAAAGTCCACTGTTTTGGTTTGAAGCAAAGTTGAGTCAAATATGGGAAATATTCTCGAAGTTCAAATATTTTACTATTTTATTTGGATTAAAAATATTATGCTGACATTGAGTGTATTTATCTAAAACCAAACTAAATATTACATTTTTTTAACACTAGTATTTGTAGCTTATAAATATATAATATAGCATATAAATGTTATATTCGTTTTACCTTTGTATTGACACTTTTTTATGCGTACAACCTGAGTGAGTAGTAAAAAAAACAATAGTTTATGGACGTTCAAAAAATAGAGAAAAGCGTTCTAGAAAAATATGAGTCTAAGTTAATTCGGTTTAAAGGTTTAAGAAGTTCAGTGTTACAAAATTTTAATTTTTCTCTTTTACAAATCAACAAAAAAACTTTTAATTTTATACATCCATTTAAATATATATTTAATAAATTTCACTATTTCTATTTTACAAATCAACAAGGTAGATTTTTTATTCTATTAATCTATTTAAATTTTGCTATGTGAATTACAAAAAAAAAAAAAGTTTTTGATTTTGAAGCAAATCTCGAAAATAACACGACCTTGATGATAGTAACTTATGTATATGTAATATGTATAAAATACCAAATTTTTCTAGATTTTATTTATTTTTTTAGTTAAATATCTAGGATCTTATCTAAATTAATAGCAATTTTTCGTTTATAAGTACTCATTATTTGCATACAATTTTTAAAATAATTTAAGAAATGCCATGCTACTCGCACATGCACTTAACTATCTCTCAAGTCTGCCGCTAGCTTGAACATTAAAAGGAGTTTTAATTGAACATACTGATTCATGCAGTAAACAACTAAAATGTCTGCTTGTGTGAATTTTGAAATATTAAAAAAATATTTTCAATATTCAAGAAATTTCAAAAGTTTAATTAAACACATTGAAAAAAGAGAGAGAATTTAATCTACCTTTTCAAGAGGAATAAATTCATCTTCTGTTGGTACCAATCATTGTTTGTAGTTAAGGCGGTTAGAGGTTTAATGTTATGGCCATCTTGAAATTCTAAGTGTTAGTGAAATTTTCCCAGTTCCACCAAGAAAATAAAACAAACTTGTTCTAAAACCCAAAACGATAAAAATAATTTTATTTCTTGAGGTAATTTCGGTTCACTCTTATTTGATATAAAATATAAGTATAATATAATAACTAGACTTTGAATACCAGATGAAACTTCGAATGGCTGCTGAAGCCAAATATTGGTTTGGTTTCATTTTAAATACTTTACAAAGCAAATTAGTGATATTTTTAAAATTATCTTTTCCTCATTATATATGTATGAGCTGTTTCTGAAAAGTAAAGATACATCAAATATGAAGTACACTTAGATTGGATTTGGCTGCAAATTTGTTGAAGCTTCGCACACCACTAAAACATTGTAAAGAGGATAGGTCTAGGCCACAGACAAATAAGAAACAGACTCTCAACCTTACAGTGTTTCGCTGCGCTCCTTTTGCCAGCTTGAGTCCTTCAACACTGGGCTTCGCTAGTGTCACTGCTGGGTGATGATAGGACTGACCGCAGCGATCCTCGTGTTGAAGGACTCAAGCTGGCAAAAGGAGTGCAATCATTTTAACCTGGAGGTTAAATTTCTTGGCATATTATTTGTCTGTGGGCTAGGCCTACGCACATACCAGAAAATTGTAGGTCTCAAATCTCACAATTAAAGAGAACAAAACACAAGATGGTACTTTGGTAATTGTGTTTAGTATATTCTACATTGAGCCTTGGCTATTTCACTTGAAAGCCATGCTACTATTTTAACACATTGAACACCACACTCAGGCTAGCGAACATATCTGTTGTCACCATACCCAAACTACACACGAGGTCACTTTCAAATGTTAATATACGCAATATCTCGAGATTCACTCTGGTATAGTGAGTGCTCTGTGAATATTTCCTAAGACTGTCTTGATTCATAAAAAAATGATTGACGGTAGCAGCTCTCATATTATAAATAAATTTTATTTTTTGAAACATGTCATCAACTTTCTCCTAGCATATCTTTGGTATGTAGCAAAATGGCTTTCTCGAAAATAAATTTGCTTGACGATTCCAACAGTGAATTAATATTATTAGATAAGTCCGCCTCAGAACTTGAAACTGATGAAATAGATAATTATATTGATCCTTCAGGTAATATTTCTCTATTATAGTTGTATGTATATGTATAAAACTAATAACACATACTTAGGCCTAGTATTGGCTTGTTCATTTACAACAAAACATTTGTTTGTGATTAGTTTTTGTTTGTGTGTTATTTCCTATAAAAAATTCTACTAACAAACTAAAAATCTAATCCTAATAAAGTGTGTAAAGTTTGTTCTGACAAATCAAAGCAACAATGTGATAAAAGAGTAAGAAAAGAAACTAGATAGTTCTGTGAAAACTGTAATGTAGCATTGTATGTTTCAAATCGCTTTGTTCT
Organism: Timema monikensis; assembly: GCA_902151445.1. Classification (NCBI taxonomy): domain Eukaryota; kingdom Metazoa; phylum Arthropoda; class Insecta; order Phasmatodea; family Timematidae; genus Timema; species Timema monikensis. The sequence continues at coordinate 717,913 of CABFVZ010000041.1, forward strand.
CTACCATACTAAAGCAAATTATTATTAGACTGAAATGTAATTTTGGTTCATTATGTATTTGTAATTCATTTTTGACAGCTTTTGTAAGAAAATGTGTATAAATAACTTTTTTTTAGAACTTTTTTATAAATAAATATAATAAAGTCCATATAGAATCTTAAAGGTCATAAATTACTATTATACACACACAAAAAGTAGTATATGTCACCAAGTATTCACAGTAAAAATTCAAAATATAAAAATTTGGCCGGTATCTGAGAGCTCATCATGGAATTTCATGCCGGTGTGCAATGTGTTAACAACTAGGGTGAATTACAATTTTGGTACTGCTATCAAGCTTGACTATTTGGCATTTAGTCCGTCTGTTTGTTCTGCGATAACTGTGACATTTGTGGACCAAATTTAACTAAATTTGGTAGGGACATTCTTTGAGCATGGGACAAACAATGTATGTACATAGTTTTTTTGATCTGGTCATCTATTTAAAGATGGCAGCTACTTAAAAATCTATTTGTTCTGCAATAACTGCCAAATGTGTGGACCAATTTTCATTACATTTGACAGAGATATTCTTTGAACCTAGGTCGAACAATATTAGTACATAGTTTTTCAATGTGACTATTTATTTCAACATGGTGGCTGCTCAAGAGGTTTCTCGTTTAATAGCTTTCATCAAGTGATATGAATTTAAAATTCTAATCAATCGATTGAGTACCTAGCACATATTTTGTGAGATTACATCTTAAAACCACAGGAATCATGATTATTCTCTATGAATATAATGTACTATTAAATATAATATTAATTCGTTTTCTGTTTAGCATGATCACTAAGGAGAAATTATAGCTAATATTTCACCTTTAATTCCAATTACGTTATTAATTAATTAATTTTAATTAAGTCTGTATTATTGATAAGATTATCAAGGGAACGAGACTTGCTGTTAACAGAACTACTAGTAATACTTTATTATATTAATGATAAGAACATGGGGTTTGTAAAGACCACTGTTAACAGAACTGCTAGTAATACTGTTGTAACAATAAGAACATGGAGGGAACAAGGTCTTTTGTCACAGAACTACAAGTATCTCTGGTTCACTTGTTATAGGCGGAGAAGGGAAACCGTGAGAAGGAGCGAGAAGCAGATAAGGACTCACAAGACTCAGGCTCAGAGAGGCGGAAGAAGGAGCGCAGTCGGCGCAGCACATCACCTGATGATAACTACTATCACAAAGAGTGAGTTATTATATATTCTCTAATTTGCAGGCTCTGAACATAGTGATGAGCCAATAAATACTTTTTATGACATTGGAAAAAAAGGTTAAGGATGCCTCTTGAAGAAAATTGATCGTTACCTCCTAATCTCTTAACCTATGTTTCATTCTATTATTATTAGACATCTGTGATACAGGTTTTTGAGTTTGAATCAAATCTCTAATTGAAACAAATATAATTTACAAATTCCAAACAATTATCGAATCTAATCTTATCTTGGTTAAATATACTAAAGTTAAGAATTGATATGTTAAAAAAAATAGTTAAACTTTTGAAAAACGATCATTAGACTAGTTTTGAAATCTAGGCCTACAAGATCATCATCATGATCAAATGGTAAAGAGCACCATCTGTGTTTGGTGATTATGAATTATTTAAATATATATTTTCTGTCCTCAAAGTTAACACATTTGTTGGATATTATCCAAATGTGTGACTATAGGCCATGCCAAGTTTTTATGGATTTTGTTTTTGGGGAAAAAAGTGTGGCTTATTTTTCAGTCAATATGGTAATAATAAATAGCCTAAAATATATTAATTTTGAAGAATTTGTAATGCTCTAAAACCTTATTAATTTTTTTCTAATTTGGTTTGATTTTAGTTATCAAACAGAATAATTTAATGAATGTGTTGTTACCTCATATTATAATAACTTGTTTATTTTAGATCGAGCTCCAAGAAGTCTAAGAGGTCTCGAAGCCGCTCAGTCAGTCCCAGCAGCTCAAAGAGATACAGGTGACACAATAACATAATATTATTTTACCAAATTACTCTATGTGGATGATTTTAACAATTTCTTAAATGTTCAAGATTCCCCACTCGAAACAAAATATCTGAATCTTTGCCAGGGTGTTGGCACTTGATAAACATTTACAGTGATATTTATAACTATATTTTAAACAATGAATGGATTTTGTTTATTTTTGTCAGAGAAATGTATCTGGTATGTGCATTGTTCCAGATCACGCAGCCCAAGTCCTGCACCGCGCAGTAAGTCAGGCAGGTCACGCTCCCCATATCGGCGTTCTCGGACCTCTCCCTCCCCTCCCCGGCTAAAGCGCAGCAGGGGCTCCTCTCCCTCCACTCCCACTCGAAGCACCAAAAGATCTCCCTCCCCTTCAGCACCTCCTCGTAGCAAACACAGGAGTACCACCACACCTCCCAGGAAACACAAACACAAACACAAGTACTGAGTAGTGCTGCCAGTAAAACAGTCAGGCGCATATGTTTTTGTGACAGAGATGGTTGATTGTTACGTGTTCTATCGATACGGCCACCAATAATCCGGTCCCTAAATATTCTATAGGGATATATATTTTTAGGGGTGTGCAAAGATTCAACTTGGCTTAGTAAAGAATATCAGCTTTGATTTCACTTCAAGAAAAGTTTCAACTTTGACAGTTACAAATTTTCGCCAATTAAAATATTGACAGCTGAAATACTAATGTGTGTTCAATAATTGCCTTTATTAGCTATTATGTAAGTTTTGTTTACACTTAAAGGTATTGACAAATTACACTTTGACCTTATCATATAAGCTATTCCATAGTGGTCCAACACCTTAGATCAATAGAAAGCATGTCTGTCTAATAAGCAAAGAATTCCATTTGATTCCCCTTTCACAGTGATGAATTAATGGCCAAAGTCAGGATGGTGTGGCTGTTATAGATTTAAGTTAGTTTTTGCTAATATAATCAGTCGGTCTAGAAAGTGCATGTTAATACTTCAAATGAATGAAAATAAAAAAAATACTCCATAGTGTAAATGTGCAAGGTAAGCTTGCTACGTTTCAAACTAAACCTTACATTACACATTTAAATTATTGAACAAATCTTAAGTAATTGAGTCACATGTTGTAATAGTTTATAATTAATTGATTTATCAGATTATGAGGAAATCTTATGATGAATTGTGCATTAAAACATATTTTACTCAATGATTTTATTATATAAATGCGTATAACCCGGACGGGTAGTAAGACGCGGTGCTAATAATAATAATAATAATATTATATAAATAAGCATATACAAGTTTTTTCAATCATAAAACAATTAACAAGACATTAACACTTTGTCGGTTCAATCTCACTTTGAATTTTAAAAGTGGAATTCGCACACCCCTATTTATTTCCATCAGAATCATATGATATTTAAAAATCATGATATTCTGACACAATGTTGAACTTTGAACTTTTGGATTACCTTTATTCACCAGTAATTAATGTTTATCTTTCAAAACACTGTACTGCTTCATAATCCATTTTTGTTAAAAGTATAAATATGTAGACTTTAAATATAATACAGAAAGAACTCAAACTTTGGTTTCATTTTAAATACTTTACAAAGCAAATTAGTTATATTTTCCTCATTATTTACATATGAGGCGTTTCTGAAAAGTAAAGATACATTGTGTTGATGCTGCTAGGAAGAGTTTAAATGCTTGTTGTGGGTAGACTGGCACGGACCTTGTTGCTTTTAGATTGCTTTTCACTTTAGTTTGTCAGTACGAGAAAAGTTTTTGTTAGAGTGACACGTTATTAAAATGGCAGCACTGATCCAAGATCCCGCCAAATGTGAAGTTTGTTCCATGATACGTTTTCTAAACATAGAAAGTAAGTGCACAGTATAAATTCACAAACAAATTTCTGCTGTTCATGCTGACATGAATCGATAAAATGTGACCAAGTGGTACTGTGAATTCTTGGAGGAAGGACTAATGTTCACAACGGACAAAGGAGTGGTAAACCATCTTTAATCTCAGAAGACCTTAAAAAAAATTGCACAACGATAAGAGAGTTGTATGACATTATTCCTGAAGTGTCTAAGAATACAAATCATGAAGTGGCAGAAAATTAGGTTACAAAATATTATCTGTGCGGTGGGTGCCCATAATGTTAACGAACGAAAAAAACAACAGATGTGTTCAGCGCTCACGCATTATGCAGAGAAAGGCAAAGAGTTTTTGGGCTATTGTGACGGGCTGAAATTTGGGTTTATCACCACACTCCTGAATTGAAGCAGCATTCATTGCACTGGCATCATATGTATTCCACCAAAACCAAAAGATTCAAAATGTCAACTTCGGCAAAAATAAAAAAATTAACATGGCGTCAGTTTATTGGGACAGAAGAGCCATACTCCTGGTTGACTTTATGCCTCCTGGCACAACACTTAATGCCAATGCATAATGTAAGACCTTGAGACGGCTTTGGTGGGGTTTTGGAGACCGAAATTAAGTTTTATGATCTAATATATTTCTAAAAGGAAAACCTCTTTTCGCTTTATGAGGTAATTGTATTATATTTGGAAGAAGGTAGAGGAAAGATTGTCCTTTATGTTATACCTTTTTACTTGTTCCTATCTATGTGTCCTATCATTCTTTACCATTTTTCATTTTCTCCTCCTTTTTGTGTTTTTTTTTTTGTTTCCTCTTTTAGGAAGTTGCGTCGCACGTTTCACACTGCTCTCTGATGAGTTCCGATAGAATGAAACCTAGGTTGGGGGATTGGGCGGTGACGATCGATTTTCTTAAAAAGGCAACCATTACCTCTTTGTCCAATGGCAGCAATGTAAAGTGTGAACGGTGTTCTTTTCATTGTAAAAGCCATATTGTGTTATTCCTTTTAAATATTTTATGATATAAGTAGTACATTGATCGATTACCAACATTATCACCCATAACTATTCATGAGAGATGATTTGGTCCATAATGTTTAAATTAGAAACATTTTCATGATTTTACATAGAATTTCACTAAAGGTGAAATTGACTAGAAAGACTTATGTTGAATTATATTAATGTTTCAAATTTATTATTTCACTTATGGTGGAATTACTAGAAAGATTAGAATTTGAAACATTAACATGATATTCAACATTTTATTTTTCTTGTAGTGAAACTGACTAGAAAGATTAGAATTTAAAACATTAACACAATACCTCATAACTACCACAATTGACATACGACATTTAGAAAATGGAACAATGATAAGTGGAACTGCCCTGTCTAACCATACACTTAGTGGGAGATAATTTCCCATATAATTACTTTAGAGGCAACGCACGCCAACAATCAACGGTGCAAGCCTCTGCTCAAAGGACATTATATGTCATAAAGGCTAATATTCCCCAAAAACCCAAATGAATTTGATAGAGTGGTGGTTAGTATTAAACCTAAAGGTCAGACACCTGGAGCAAAAATAGAGATAAAGTTCTGACGAGAACAATTAACACATAGCGTTAAATTAATATTATGTGATAACAGCATATCCCCAAAGACAGTCTACAAACTCTACCCATAATAGCAAATTTCAATTTGCAAGTCCGAAACAGTAATTTTGAAGAGAATTTTGACTTTTAATAAACCCTTAATTCAATACGCCGTTCTCACCTTTTCCAAGTCAACAGTGCAATGAGTCACAATACTAGCAAAACATTCAAATATATAGCAACCAAACTGACAGTCATGTCCACAGAGAGAGGGGAGGATAGGAGAAAGAAAGGAGGGGCAAGGAGAGAAGCGGGGAGACTGTTGATCACCCATGGAACTAGAAGAAGTTTTGAGATTAGTCCAGGCGGAAGTGGCAACTACACACACTTAGTCACCTTCAGTTGTTATTTCTCGGGCGTGGCTTTCTTCCCGATCCGGCTGTAGAAAGATGCTCCATTTAGTCTATGGAACTGTATTGGAGAAAGGTCAGTGCTTACGATCGCCAAAGTTCAAGTCCAACAGGGCAGAGGGTAAGTGTTACCCTATTTGTTTGTGCTTGTTACATGTAACTCGTTACACCAGCTATAATGCAACTACTGCATTTCTGACTACATTGACCTCACAACAACCTTGACAAACCAGTACAGCACTTAGAGTCCAAACACATAATTTAGCTTTGGACTCATACTATAATTCCAGAGTTATTCGAGGCCTCCCCAATAGTTACAATGCCTTCACCCTGGTATCAACCTAAGATAACCATCTCTTCTTCCAATCAGGCTTATTCACACCAGTCAAAAACTTTTATATAGACAATATTAGCAAATAATTTATTTTAATAATTAAAATATATCATTCTATCCATCTACCAAGAATAAAGAAACAAGTTTGAACAGGCAACTGCAGAATCCAAGCCTTAAACCTTTTTTTGAATCAAGAAACTGGCAACAAAATCTCAGTGACCATAATCAACCTTTAGCCATGCTGCCATAGTCCAGTCTTGATTTATTCTCTACTGAAGAAGGGGACTGATGTACCCTGAAATTACATATTTTTGTTTTTTAATTTTGAGATGTAGTTTCCTGTTAAGTGTGTAGGCCTTGCCCTGCTATCCTTCCAATGTTTAATATAATATAGCCATTTGGCGCCATTTTTCCTTTGTTTATAAAAATATCTAGTGATTAACAGTATGTGACTTGCTTTGGTAGTCGAATGGGGTATGGCGCCACCCTCGCAATAGACTGGACTGCCGATGAAGGAAAGATCAAGATTTGAATCTTGGTCCAATGGAACTATTGTTGTTTTTTTACTAAATCTTTTGTACTCCCCCTCCACTCAAACATACTTCACAACACACACTTCCTCTATAATCAACCCTCCTCACTCCTGTATATTTGTGTACAAGCCGAACGAGAAGTGAGATGTGGTGCTAAAAGAAAAAGACAGCAATTCAAATAGGCTGTAGGTAATAAAATAGTAGGTAGTTAAATCACTTCTCCATTACTAATTGTGCGCTTCCACCTCCACCCCCCTTATGTGCCTATTCTATTTCCTAAATCTCCAATTTAATACCTATTTTAAACATTTTTGGTGCCTAAGAATACATTCCCTACTGATGAATTAATGGCCGGATGACTGGGTGCTGTGTCTGTTCTTGGCCAACTCGGTAGGTCTGCTTGGAAGCCAAGGGGAGAGAGAATTGTATCCATTCTGAATGGTATTCATTCAGATATTTCTTAAACAAGCACCACAAATAAAAAGTCTGATTTGTATCCATTATCATAATACCCACAAAATCCTGAATTGTCTCCATTCAGACAATTTTCAAATAAACGCCTTTAACAAAAATCCTGATTTGTATCCATTTAATTCCGGCACTACTTGTCTGATAAGATGGCAGTGGCAGAAACTATCCTTAACTCATTCTTTGTTTACTAGAGAGCAGCACTATCCTTAACTCATTTTGTGTTTACTAGAGATAGAAAGCAGCACTATCACTATGTTAATATTATATAAAGAGAAATACTTATTGGTGTTTCTTTTAAAAGAATGATAAAATGCTACTTTACAAATCATTGGAGTTTCTTTATTCATATTGACTGGCTTCGTTAAACAACATTTCAAACTGCTAATTTATGCTCTAAGAAATGAAGACGTAGGGTTATATTATTTTAACAATCTGTATTTAAAGGTGCGAAATTGAACATTTAATTTAATGTTGGGTGCCAACAAATATTGTGTTCCTGGCTGTGAAGATAGTCATTTTGCTATCAATGGAGATTTGTTTTGTTTATGTGTGTAGGGAGGGCAAAAAATATACAAGTTTATACGATGACAAACTGGTACATAATCACTTTTAACCATAGTCTCAAGAATTCTCTTCAAATCACAATATGAATTTTGTTATTTAACAGTTAGAAGCAAAGATTTTTATTTTTTAACACTGCCCTGCCCTCCCTCTCTTTTGACTTCAGCTGGATAAATGGTTAGGCATTTCTACTTATAGTGGGCATAATGATAAAGGACTAAGGATAAAATCATATTGTCTGGAGATGTAGCTGTTGAGGAGTGGTAAATATAAACACTTAAGGGTTTTTTCAATCAAACTTAACAAAACTAGCACATAAAATGTAGGCATGTGTTCAAATTGAGTATGATAACCTATACCTTCAACTTCAATACCAACCCAGATAAACCTACATTATAAACCGATGAAATTATCTGTAGATAATAGGATATGACACTTTAAAACAAATCTATAAAGATTAAAAACATACAATTACAAAAACATTGTTTCTTTATTTATATTTTTTATATTAATATAGAGATAGTTCTGCTCTCTAGTAAACATGGAATGAGTTAAGGCGAGTTTCTTCTGCTGCCATCTATCGGACAAGTGGTACCGCAATTATATGGATACAAATCAGGATTTTGTGGACATTATGAAAATGGATACAAATCAGACTTTTTATTTGTGGTGCTTGTTTAAGAAATGTCTGAATGGATACAATTCAGTAGTCTCTGGATTGGAAGAAAGTTTGGAAAGCTATGGAGGAGGCTGAAGTAGAAAGAGTGGTGGCTATGAGAGTAAGGAATGTGTATGATAATAATGTGAGTTGTGTAAAGACGGAGAGAGGGTGAAAAAGAGTGGTTCTAATTTAAAAAAAGAAGTAAAGCAGGAAAGTGCCCTCTCACCATTACTATTTGAATGGGCGATGGAAATAATAATGAATTGAGTGGCACGGAAGCTGGGTGAGGATAAAATGAAAGCAATGATGTTTGCATATGACTTGATGGTATGGTGGGAAGAGGAAGTACAAGAACAGCTGCAGGAATAGAATGAGGAAGTAAAAGAGGATGGAATGAAATTTAATATGGTGAAAAGTGAAGTGTGATGGTGATGACAAGGCTAAGAAAGGTGATAGAACTGGATGAAGTAGATTTGAAAGAAGCAAAGAGCGTAAAGTATCTTGGTAGTGTAATTGAGGTAAAAGGGGGCAGCAAAGAAGAGATAATGAGACAAGGCAGCAGAGAGAGTGTTTTTATAGGTATGTAAGAGAGACACTATGGAAAATATAGGTGCACCTGAAGTGTAAGGAAGTGTTGTATAGAGCATACTTCATACTCATAATTATACTACTTATATAGCAGAAACTTGAACCTTGGATGTATGAGAAACAAGAAAAGTAGATGCCACGGGAAAGAAGTTTTTGAGGAGCACGATAGCTGTCACCAGAAGAGATAGGATTAGGAATGAAGATGTATGGTCAAGAGTTAGGGTACAGGGGCGCATGAGATAGTCAAAGCAAGGATCATATGGTATGAACACGTAATGAGGCTGGAAGGGGAGAGGATATCAAGAAGATTAATGGATATGAAGTATGTAGGTAAAAGGCCGCAAGAGAGACTAAGGAAGAGATGGGAGGAACAGACAAGTGTGAGGAGTGTGTGCAGGAAGAAGATGGAAGCATTTTACTAAACAGACCTGGCCACAGGCTAGAAAAGATGATTATGATTCCCTATATCGATTTTTAAACAATAATTACTTTGTAGTCAATGGATTTTAACAGTTATAGGCATATTAATATGGACAGTAAGTAGCATTTTATTACTGAGAGATAAATACAAAAAAGAATATAAAATTGTAACATTTAGCACTACTTAAAAAAAACTCGTTTTCCATATTATTTTGTGAATTTTTTAAAAACTTACACTATGTATCTAATAATTTATTATTTATGGATAAAAGAGTATGTATTATATAATCTAGGCCTGTTTACTCTTACATTAATTCATGTTTTCTGTAAGTTATTTTTTGGGGAGATAAGGTTAGTTTGGTATGTTGTGTAAATATTAGGCCTAGTAGATAAAACAGTCTTAATAATAATATAAAATTAAATAGGGCATTTTCTGTCAATTTGCAGGTCATGTAGCTTACTTAACACATTAACTTCCCAGCTGTTATATAGAGACTACTCCAACTGTAATTTTTGTTTATGAAAAATCACTTGTTTTCAAACTCCACCTTGGTAAGAACACTTGATAACTAAGCGTACGTAGAAAATGATCCCCATTTACCTAAATAAAACATGCACACACATTCATGCTTCAGGTACTACAAAAAAAATAATATTCATAAACGAGTTAGTTTATGTAGTTTTATTCAATACATAAAATGAGTCATTTAAATGTTACAAAATTATAATTATAATAATTATAATAATTTCATTATTCAATATGTAAAATTCCTTATTAAATATTTATACAAATATAAATTTTGACTTGTAATATTAAAATAATTCAGATCTATAAAATTAATTTAATTTTCTAATACAAAATATAATATACATTATTTGTAAAGGCTAATCTACTTTCCTGTACTATGTTCAATTTATGTTGTGTTGACTTGTCACCCAATTTCGGCCTCTGAAAATGACCTTGGTCATGCAAATTAATGACAATACATGATCCATGGATATACTAATCTAAACATAACTACTTCCATTAACATAATAGGCAAATCTTTATATGTTGAAAGACACCTTAGCTCAGTCGGTAGTGTGTCTGTCTACTGAGCTAATGGTCCCGGGTTCAATTGCCGGCATGGCCGAAAAATTGATCATTGATGAAACTAATGGTTTGGTCTTTCAAATTGTAAAATTAATGGCCAGGGAGAGGATATTGTGCCTGTCCTAGTCTTAAGTTATATTATAAGGCATATGAAGCTACGACAAGCCTAGCAAGCCGGTAGTGGAAAATATATGGCTTGAATAATAAAATTGACCCATGCCACGGGCTGGAAACGGTAATGGATATAAGTATAGTGATTAAAGATAGTGACTCTTAAACAACTTTTGCTTTTTACTTAAAATTGTAATGCCAAGTCATTATTATCAAGTTTTAAAGTAAAAATGAGACAAACTAAACTAAAGAGCCAATACGGAAAGTTTTCTAGCCCAGATTAAGTGTGATTATTGCTTGGTGTCCTAAAGTGTGCAACTTGAATAAAATTCTATTAAAGTTTACTGTAGCTAGTAAGTCTGTAAAAAGCCTTGAGATTTTGAATCCAAATCTAATGTAAATTTGAATTCAATTTGAAATTTATAATTTTAATATATGAAAAATTTGAAATTATAAATCCAAGCCAATCCCAAATTTCGGTTCAATGGAATTTAAAATTAAAACATTTGAATAATTTCAACTTATTAAATAAATTAGCTCCATTATTTGACTTGACCATAGAAACATGTGAATTTTGTTGAGTGGTTTAGCTGCATAAGCCAAGAAACAATTTAAATATTGTAGTGATAAATTATCTTGATATTCAAACTATCTTCCTTCTTTGTCTGGTTAAATGTTTAGTAAGATAAGAAAAACAGAAACAAATTTACATTTGGTAGAGTATTTGCAATGCAATATTTAAGCTCTATCGTATATTTTTATAAATAAAATTTCATTCCTATAATATAATTTAATGCAATAATAAATAAAATGAAATGATTATTAAATGTAAACAATGATGAAAAAAGTGTATATATTAGAGTTGGCTTCTTAGCCTATGGACGGATAATACTTAAGTCTGGAACACTTCTGCCCCAATACACTACATAAAATTCTGGGTGCTTGCCCATATCTGACAAAAACAATTGGTATTGTTTAAATTACTAATTTGAGTAGATAGCAGTGCAATTGAAAAATTTGTTAATTTAGTTTGTGACTAATAAACTAATAGATCTTGAAAAATTTACTCTCAAAATTTCAAATATTTGTAAAAATTTGAGTTTTGAAAGTAATTAATGTGTGATTGACATCAAACCATAGTGTTAAAAGATAACTTAAAATATTAACTTAAAAATATAAACATTAACTTTACTATACTAACTTATAGCCTTAAACATGTGTAAAAATGAGGACCAGTAGTAGATAAATTATTCTACAATAATGTAAATCGATAAAAATAAATAGATATAAAATGAGTGAAAATTGAAGGAAGAAAGCTCACCTATGGAAAGAGTAAAAAATGTGGTATGAATCCAATACACAAAGGTGAAATAAAGTCCTTTCTTCTGGTTAAACTGTCGGTCCTCCATTTCATCTCACAATCACCCTACCATTACACATTAGCGTAAGTGCATATAACCCAAACGAGTGGTAAGATGTGGTGCTAGTAGAAACAGTCATATTGAAACACTTTTATATCTCAGCATTATTATAGGTGTGTTAATTTAAGTGATTATTCATATAATATTTTGTATAATAGCTTCTCTTCTCACTTGACTATTTCCATTTTTAATGTTTAACTTTATTAACCTTACAATTTTGTTGTCATATCTCTATACATTATTTTACAATTACATTGGTTTTCCTCAGCCCAGAATATGCTGTAACATCAATAATAACACCGAAACATGTTGTCATATAAAACTAAGTTACAAATAAGGAGAAGGGAATAAAAATAAAAAGATAGTATTTTATCAATTATTACTCCTTAACAAATCAAATATATACATCATTAAAATTATTACCTTTAAAAAAATTAGCTTCAAACATTTTTGTGTAGTTGTGTAGATATAAAAAATTATACCCGGACCGCTCTACTAGCTGAGCTAACTGGAATCTCATGTGTCATTCAACAGACAATGTATATAGAATAAAAATAAATAAAGATGGAGTAGGTTACTTTTTATTATTTCTTGTTGTTGATAAAAACAATAATGCCGAAATATAAAAACTTTGTTTTTAAACATGTATCTAACTTTTTCAACCATAAAAGCGATAGTAAGAAAAGAATGTCTCCTTTGTGTATTAGATTCTTCCCATACACTCTCTTCTTTCTCACCTTGGTGGGCTTTTTTTTAAACTCAATTCACTTAATTATTCTATTTATCTTACCTTATTTTTTGTCATTAGCTTAAAACATTTTATTTAAAGCCCATGTCCTCTGTATTATGAAATGCTACCCAATATTTGAAGGTAACAATTAAAGCTGCAGTGTCAAGTCTCCCTGTTTTTGTGTTATGATCGACCTTACACTGGTGCAGTTGATACAGTGCTGTGAGGTGTAGTCGGACGAGACCCGGCTAAAGAATGAGTGGTCGAGGCATTCAGTGAAGCCATTGTGCCCATCTTTAACAAATAAAACACATAACTCATTGTTATTAAAAAGGAATGGAACACAGTCCAATTTTCATAGAAATACAATCACAAAGGTTGTTTTTTTGTAACCGCGTCTTACTACCTGTTCAGGTTATATACATACTTAATAATTACGATAATGTGTTAAGGATGTGGAAGTGTGGAGTATAGAGTGAAAAACCATTTAGGGGAAATCACCCTTAACACACCCGACCAGGATTCAAACCCTAATATCCCCTCCATCATCATCAGTCTAGTCTATTGCCATGCAGCCACCAAAATGGGTGTTACAAAAGTTACTAAATCTAGTTTCAATGAAACGAATTATTGCTTAATGGCTAGAAATGTATAATAAGACAGTGTATAAACACCGTACAATAATGTCAAGTAAGTGAAAATGAAGAAAGCCAACCTGAAAGGATCTAGTTAGATTAGGCCTAGATAAGAACAAACACTTCTCTCTTCATGTCTTCTTACACCTTTACAAATCTCACTTCTTCACACTTACACATTGTTATAATTTTCAGAAACATTCCTTTTTCGTATAATGAGACACATAAAAAAACACCTTTCTTTGTGTTTTATTTGTTTAATATGTGTATCTTTATACTAAAAAGGAATATTTCCGAAAATTTAAAAACAATGTGTAACTGTGGAAGCTTGAAGAAGTGGGAAGTGTCATAAGTGTAAGAAGAAATTAAGAAAGAAGTGTGTTTGTTCCTATCTAGGCTTAACTTAATTATCCTTAACTATCATTTATTTTACATTATTATAGAGTGTTTTTAGAACTAATTTTATATAATCATACATCAAGTCATGTTATCTTCAACTGTTACGTTTGACAAATATTATCAATGTATGTAACATAACACTAAAATTATAGCTAAAAGTTATCAACGTTGGTCAAAAAAATATATTTAATATTTTCTAAAAGTTTCTTTGAATAAAATTGTACGTTCAAAGACATGCTTGTCTCAATACTTTGATGGGAAGAACTATACCCATCTCTTATCGCCCAGAGCAAATGTCACAATGAGTAGATCAATTAAAAAAAATTGACACCAACATGAATAGAAAATGGTCAAACTACAGTTTACAAAACCC